>JAVCKV010560630.1:0-10998 GCA_032274145.1 Herpochondria borealis | reverse complement strand
CGTCGCCGTATTTTGATTCTCCACCACCACCTAGCTTTCTCGCCATCTCCTTCGGCAACAAAAGTTCTCGGAAGTCCATGAACCCTGATTCGTCGTCCATAGACGCAGTGCCAGAAGGACACGAAACAGAAGCATCCATGGTAATATAGTAGGATATCCAGTTGTTGATAATGGTCCGGATTGAAGATCCAGTCACCTTCGGGATGGCTTCGATGATCAATGGCTTGTATTTCTCGAAAAGGGAGTCAGTTGTGTTCTTCAAGACTTCGTCAAGCCGGGACGAAAGGTATCCCGTGACCTTAATCCCATCGAGATCCTTCACTGTGACGTCCAACTCGGTTATCTCTACAGCATGTGCAGTAGAGATAGCGCACGGGAGAATTTGATCAAGCTTTAGCAGAGAACCAAGCTCAAGCGAGCCCAGACGGTCTTGGTCGATGGCCAACAAGATCGCAGTTGATGCGGTGATATCCGAAACATCAAATGTAACCGTGACGTCCTCTGGCTCAGGTAAATCTCCACTCGATGCCGCGATGACACTGATCTTGACCTCGACAGAAAGATTCTCCCACCCAAACGTGTTTTGGAGCGTTTGCTCGGCCATCACATCGAGGGCCTTGAACTCAGTGAATGTGTCAAGGCCAAGAATGCTAACCTCTTTCAGTCGCAACTCCATTCCACCCTCTTCGATAAACAAATCGTCGAATTCGATTGCAAGGGCCCGATCATCATTCAAAGCAAAGGAGCGAAGGAGAACGTTGATGCCCAAATCACTATCACCATTGGGTCCGTTTGGGTCTTCTTGTGCTCCCCCAAAGTAGGAGTTCATTTCTTCAATAGCACTGTCCGCCCACGAACCAACGATTTCTCCCACGGCTGACAAGTTCATTAGACGAGGGAGAACGTCTTCTTCAAGCGATTCTTGTCCGGATAGTGGATCTGTCTGCACTTCGGTTGCTTGGTGCGACAGGGCGAAAAGGACAGCTGCTGTGTCAAGGGCCAACGCACCTGTGAAAATCACAGTTTCAATAGAATCCCGGCTCAAAGCCGGAAGCTTTAGCCCGCCGTATGATGGAGCCGTGTAGTTTTCAACATGGCGCGGGCTGTGGGGGCACCGCTTAGACGAGTCCGAAATGAGGCGGTCGGCCAGAATTTGAATCATCTCAGATTGGAGCAGCTCCGAAGATAGCGATGCAAGGCGATTGTCGAACTCCGATGTCGCTCCAGTAGCCTGGAGAATATCTGTGACGTCTGACAAGGATGTGAGACCTTCGCTCGTGCAATTGGCACACGTCACATTGAAACGCAGCTGCTCAATCGCCATGCTAAGGTAGTGAATTGCAAGACTTGGATCTGTTCCCGCGACCCGAAAGCCGTCATCGTCAAGCTCTGGAATCGAAAAGGTAGCAAGCCAACAATCAAAATTCAAGACATCTTCCAAAGGAAAGGACATCAAACCACTTTCCCGCATATGGGCCATCAAACTCAGAGCGATCGCGGTCTCCTGCAGCTGGAGCCCGATCAACATTTCATTCCGCGTGGAAAGTGCTGGGTCTCCTGACGCCTCCAGCAAAAGTCGAATGCTCGCGCTCACGCCGGTGGGGCCTGTACCAAGCACTATGCCATTGTCAAGGATCTGACCACTGGTAGCATTCGGTTCAAGGAGGGACAATGGCTCTCCGACAGTGTCCAGGTTATCGAATCGAGCATCATACAAACTAATGCCAAAGAGATCAAGACCGAACCTTTCGACGTCGTCGACCTCAAGTTTCGCCAATTCACCAGGAAGCACCAAGGAGCCTTCTTCGCCTGAAACAGCTTTCGTGATTGGTCGGATGACATCACTATTGACCTTCGATTGTCCTGTGTCGGAATCTGGTGCGAGAAACTCTTGTTGGAGGAGCTTCTTGGCAAAAGGTAAGAGAGGACCATACGGAGCCCCTCCTTTCCCACCTGCTTCTACCGCATCAGATTCTGGAAGAAACAAGTCTCTGAAATCCAAGATGCTTGTTGACGCGGTACTGTTGTATTGTTCACAAGTGACGGATTCACGCTCCTGGTAGGCCCACACGGCTCCATTGAGGAGCACACGGAGGCTTTCATCAACGATCAATGGCAATGCTTCCACAAGCTCCTCCTGGTACGTTTCGAAAACATATCTGGCTGATTCTACGACCTTTTCTGTGGCCTCGTTGGATAAGAAACCCACAATGGTCGGCACAGTCACTTTGCCTACCGACACGGCCATCTGGGTAAGCTCCAGCGCATCAATGTTCTTGAGGATGCACTTTAAGATTTTGGTAGGCTCCAATATTGAGCCTAGTCCAAAGCTTCCCAAGACGTCTTCGTCCATCGCAATCAGGACCGCCACATCGAGTTCAACATCTTCAACTCCCACAGACAATGTCAGCATTTCGGGATCGGAGACACCAATCATTGTTAGTTCAACATTCAACTCAAGGGATAAATGATCCAAAACAATTTTGTTGCTTAACGTCTGGGGAGCAATTGGTTGGAGAATATCGAGGGCAGTCGCGGAGTCAAGTCCCACGAAACGCAATGAGTGCAAAGTCACTTGAACACCAGCTACGGAGAAGGATTCATCCTCGAATACAATGCTGATGCCTTCTCCATCTTGGAAGAGATAGTCGCGAAGGAATTGGTTCAGGCGAATGCCTGGCCGACCCCCGACATCGTTTTCCACAGTTGCACCCAGCAGATTTCGGATACCATCCAAGGCAATATCAGCAAGCGGTCCGAGGAAGCAATCGCTGAGGTTGGAGAAGTCAATGAAACGGTTGTTAAAAATATTTGCCACCTTGTTTTGTCCCGACAATGGATCACTCGGTATTCTTGGTGAATTACGGTGTCTCTCTGCAAATACCAAGAATCCGACCTCAGCAGCCATGGCAGCAGTCAACACAACAGTTTCAACTGCTCCTCTTGACACATTGGGCAACCCAATTCCGCCAAAGTCACTCGCGACGGCGCCCTCCACGTAAGCTGGACTATGGGGACACATCCTTGGACCATCGTACACCCATCGATCAAGAGTTGTCTGAGCCCAGTCACCGAGTACAATCTCCTCCGCAAGCTGTTCAATTCCCTCACGGACTGCGATAACTGCACCAGTCTGATCGAGCAGCTTGATAAGGCCAGGAAGAATTCCTATACCAGGACTCTCACAAGCCACACACTCAGCATCCAAGGACATGCCAGTGAGGTCCAACTCAAATGCTGACATCCCGAATCCAACTTCTGATTCAGGATCGACCCTTGTGCCATTTCCGTCCAACGTAACTGGGGGCAAGGCGGCAAGCCAGCAATTCAGGTTCGTAATGTCTGCGAGGGGGAAATCTCCAATAGAGGAGGCATCCAGCTTGGCCAGGATGTCAGCGTTGATCATAGATGCCGGGATTTTGGCAATGATATCAAATTCATTTTTCATTGCCAGGGGGCTTCCTTCCTTGTCCAGCTGGATCAACATGCGAACTTTAACGGTGAGCGCTTGATCAGGCAGTGGTCCCATATTTAGCCTGTTTGTTAAGACATTAGGATCAGACTCTGGGTACAGCACTTTGAACGGAGGGGTGACAGTGTCAAGGTCCAAGACACGAAGGTCTTTGACCAAGAACTGAAATCGTTCGACAAAGAAGTCAACCTTCTTGTTAATATCGTCCGCAACAAAGTCAAACAAGGTCCCATTCAGCGAAAGGGATCCTGGAGTACCGGACTGGCTCTGGGTGAGGGGTCTGATCAACACTGAGTTGATACTAGGAAGACCGTCGCTGTCAGTCTCGAACAGAAGGTCTTCGACGAGACCCATTACTGTCGACCCAAGGTTTCCGTACGGCTCTGTTCCCGTCGCTCCAACTGCAATTGCATCCTCCGGTGAACGGAGAAGGTCTCTGAAATCCATAAAGTCATCCTGGAATGCTGCTGAAGGACAAACCAAGTTCTCGGAGTTACCCAAGTAGGTGCTGATGACATCATTGTTGATAATGTCCCGCAGGGTCGTCTGAAAGATGTTCGGGAATGCATCGATGAACGATCTCTCATACATGAGAAAAAGAGCTTCGATTGCTTGGGAAACAACTCGATCGATTCCGGGAGAGACGAAGCCTGTCAGTGTAGGCTCGCGGACGTTGCCAACATTGACGGCAATGCCAGAGACCTGAGCCTTGAAGACTGCAGATAGCACACAGCCAACCAAGTTGTCGACATTCAGCAGAGATCCAATTGTGAGATCCCCAAGCTTCTCCTGATCGATAGCAAGGAGGACAGAGAGAGCAGCATCGATGTTATCGGCACCAATGGAAACAACAATAGTTTCAACCACACGCTCTGCACCAGGGTTTTCAATTAGTGAACCTGGCAAGGTTGATGGTTTGATGTCGATTGTTAGTTGTACATCGACAGAGAGGAAAGACCAACTTAGAATGCTCTCCAGAGTATAATTTCCAGTTGCATACATTGGTTTGAATCTTGTGAATGTGTCCAGGCCAAAAATTTTGACACTGTCGAGCGTGATTTTGGTCTCGGTCAAGGTGTCGTGACCTTCATAGATGACGCCATCGGCGGCGAACTCATCTAGATCCGAAATGTTAACTCTGAAAGCACGATCTTCGTCGAGTAAGCTGTTCCTCAGGAAAGTGTTGATGCCAAGATCAGTGCCGTTTCCAACAGGAGAATCAGGGTCTGGCTTCTCAGTACCAAGGAGGTCGTTTGCAAGGTCCAAGGCCAAGTCGAACCAGCCGCCAATTTCTGACGACTCTGTATTCATAAAGTCCAATAGGTCCGCCGACTCTGGTACTTCCATAATACTTTCAGGGTGTAGGGGATTCGAATATTCAGGAGACAGCACCTCTAGGTACGGATCAACGAAGTCGTTGGCAAGCCCCAACATGCCCTGAGTGAGCGCATCGCCCAAGTTACGGAGTTCGTCGCAGGCCACACCTTCGACTTCGCCTTCAATGGTTCCGCGAATGAGGCTTTCAAAAGTATCAAGAATACTAGCCACAACGCCTCCGTTAAATTTGAGGTCCGTAATTCTGATATCAGTAGTGCAATCAACAATTTCAAGCCCTGTTGGAGGCTTGAGATTGAAATTGGGAGAGTTGAACGCCACCGTAACAGACGCACTATTGTCTCCAGTGTAAGCATCTGCGGAACCACTGCCACTGGCAAAGCTGTACTTGTAGTCGTAATCCAGGTAGCATGTCAGATCAAGACCAACAATATCGATGCGGAACGTTAAGAGCTGATCCGAAGCTCTGTTGTAGGTGACTACAATGTCACCCACTGAAACATCTGTACATCTGAGGTTTCGAATATCAAGGAGTAGCGTGAAGAGAAGATTTGCACTCGTTGATGCATCAGGAAGTTTCAAAACCGCGCCTCGAAACAATTGGTTGAGCTCCTCGAAATCACCAATTGCCAGGCTGCGTCGGAGAGACACCTGTCCCTCCGATGCTTCGAGATTTTGAATCATGGGTGTCACCGTCTTGATGACTTGTTGGATGGGATTAACGCCATCATCCAACTGGAAGTTATTATTGTACAACACAGATTTAGTAGCTGATACTGCAGCATGGAACACAGATAATAAACAACAGATAGATAGCAGGGAGGTTTTCATGGTACAGGTTATTGAGTTTTGAAGCAGTGACGAACTGAAGGGTGTTGCTATCGTTCGATGGAGATCTACTTCTTTTTGTAAATGAATTGATCAATCTTGAATGAATGAACAACTCGTGGGTCTTTAGGATTGTGAACATCTCATCATCAACTTGCCCTTCGTCTTTGATCATCCATGTTTGACGACAGAGGTGCACGACCGTTACGCTACTTTCTGTAAGTCCCACGAAGTCTCAGACAGGGGTCGGATGCGGTTGGCGGGATATTTGAAACATATGCACGATCATTCTGGCCGTCGACCGAAAATGGTATCCTCTCGTACATTTTTCAAGTACATATGACAAAAGCTATATGTGCCTTGTGACTGGTACCATACCTAAAGAAATATATAAGCTACAAGTATAAAGATAATTTAATGATAAACAGAATTATCATAATGACTTTGACACTATACTGGAAGTGTCACATACAACTACATGTAGACTGTAATGTAGTCTAGCGGTACCTGTACCGGTACCGGCTATGGTGCCAACATTCGAACATGATGTTGAATGTTACTAACAACTAACTGGAATGGTCCACCATCTGCTTAGCTTCCAGCTCCTCCATACAGATTACACTTGCCGTTCCTTAGAATTGTGAGACAAAAAGTTCTCCTTTCTAAAACTTGGGATCTTTGTCCCGTGTCCTCCGAGTCATACAGGTGTAACACAATCAACTAAGCTGGCTCAAACATGACGGGTGGGAGAGTTGTCTCCTCCATACGGATGACACTTGCCATTCCTTAGAATTGTGAGACAAATAGTTTTCCTTTCTAAAACTTGGGATCTTTGTCCCGTGTCCTCCGAGTCATACAGGTGTAACAAAATCAACTAAGCTGGCTCAAACATGACGGCGTGGGACTTCCACACAGGGGACGATACATCCAGGGTTACCTGTGCAAGAAAGCAAGGGCACCCTGTTTCCGCGGAGAGAGGCTCCAGCGCGCGGTAGTCTCTGGATAGAGAGCGAGATAAGAAGGAACATACAGTACGAACGCAGATGCATAGATTCGAGTCTTGTGCACGACCACTCTGCTCAATATCGATCTGCATCTTTCTTGCCTTTGCTTTCATCCTCGACTTCATCCACCTGCCTTCTTGTTTGAAGTAAATGACGAACAGTAATAGAGACACGTCGAAAGCTCTCACCACGGTGAATGGGCTCTTCACGACCTGGTATCCGCATCCACTTGTATTTCGAAATACCATGACGATAGTCAAATCGCGCATCCCCTTGCATAACTAGCAGAGAACCCGGTTCGAGCAGTACCTTGTGAATCTCATGGTACTCGTCACACCCATTGGTTCGGGTTAATGGTTTCTTGAGCGTCATGTAGATTGGATTCACCAGTGAGAGGGTCAAGATGACTGGTCCAAAGGCTCCAAAATCTTCAAAGTGAGATGCAATCCCCAGATTATTTCGATATTCGTTCACCAGCACCTGAGAAGGAAATCCAGCATCACCAAAGAAAGGTTTGCATTTGGCCTCCAGATGGGGCTGGATAGCTTCCAAGTCAAGTGATCTTGGCGTTTCTTTTTCATCATCGTCAGGTTGTAGGAACTTGTTCTTATGCGATGTGTGGTAGTATAGTTCACCATAGAATTGTTGGCGCCGCGCAATGAGTTTCTGGAAGGGCTGGTCGTAGATGACTTTCAGCAGGTCCTCTTGTTCTTTGGGGGAAAGAAAGTCCTTGTAGTAGGAAAGGCCATGTACTCGGACAGGCTCATTTGCCTCATTCCGTGGACAAAGCTCATCTGGCGTCTTACAATCGCGACTGGACGGGTGTTCTATATGAAGGGGGAGCTTCGGGTTGGAGAGCTGTTCTGAAACATCACTCTGCATCGACAACACCGTCATGGGGAAGCTCCAACTTATGGGATGTCATGCTGATGCATGGTCGAAACTTCGAAATGGATGGTCAAAATCTACCGTCGCATCTGCACTGTACAGATCACGACAGTACGAGCACATCCAGACTGACCGGTCACCCAACTGGAACGACTGACTCGTCTTTTAATCATATGGCTGATGTAACTATGATGCTTATATGGCATATTGATCGCGACCATAACCTGAGCATTTATGAAAATTCCAACGGAAATAGCATTCTTTAACTGATGCTACGCTGCAGATGCCTTCAAAGGATTGATTGCACTGAACCTACTCGACCGCTTCGTCTCTTGTTGGAACGATAGGGAAAGACGCACAATCACTGACACCGCACAGGTTTTCACCACGCTTCATCCAAAAGTACCCTTCCATGCCCCACGAGGTAGACCACGAGTTTCGAACAATGTAGAATGGAACGCCATCTTCTGTTTCACCTAACCCAACAGCCACCACAGCATGGTTCACATCTTGTGGTGTATTGTGGCACATGGTCTCATTGGTTGTGGCGTTGTAGGAATCATAGACGCCATGCGAATACAAGCGAAAATCCGAAGAGACTTGGTAGGCAATACTGACCGGACCCACAAAGGCAATCGCATGCTCCAAATCACCCTCGTCGCGACTGGTAATATTGTAAATTTCGGCAACCTTGGCACCGACTTTACCCCTGGAAGCGAGACAACTTCCAGATTCCTTGGCATGATAGGGGTACGTGGGTTCCAAATCCAAGCCACCAGCGTACTTGATGTATTCATAGGCTTGACTGGGCAATCCACCGCTGCACCCAAAGTTGTTGAAATCACCCGCACAGTCAACCAGCTGTTGTTCTGCTAGTCCAGTCCATGAGGTGCAATCAAATGAATCATCAGCAGCAGCACCACTCTTGAGCGCGGCTAGGCAGATATGAGATTCAAGACAGCCAGTAGTGGAGAAGGTCCAACAGGAACCGCAGCTTTGCTGATTCTTAATGGGTGTGATGATGCCTTGAGTCCTCCAATCGACGTGTTTGGGAACATCCAAACTGAAAGCCATGCAAAAATGGTAGAAAAAACAATGTGAGGTTGGCTGTCAAAAGAATTTTATCAATTATCTCCTCAACCACATGGAGGCCCTTATCTTACCTGTCTTTGCTTTTCAACTTGCCCGAAGACTTGTGTGTAGTGGCGGAACAGTGTTGCGGATCCATCAAGTAAGTCGTGGCGAACTCATCATTCGTAAGGTCGGAAAAGGGACCATCTGTGGTCATGGCATAGGTCGTCCAGCCAGCCCGAAAGGCAAAGTTATGTCTCTCTACCAAGGCTTGGTTCGAGAGATACACAGCACGACGATGTTGGTATTCATTCGGACGATAGGATTTCGAATGCAATGCCAACCAAGCATCAAACTCCGAAGAGAGTGGCGTTGCGAGCTTTGCATTCGCAACAGTTGCAGCCAGCACCAAGGTCAAGGACGGTAAGAAAGCCAATGTTCTCATGATGGGGAAGAAGAATGGGGCAAGTTCTGATGTCCATGATGGCCATGATGATCTTCTTGAACACGAGCACGGGTCGCTCGTGCGCGCGGGCGTGGGCAAGCGATATCCCCGAAAGAGCAAGGATGGAAGCAGATGAGCGTTTTTAGCGGTTTCATTTCGTCCTTCCGTCGCCCACATCAACGACTGACGACTCCACCCAAATACAGTACGACGTACAGTCGAGTAAATCTTCGAGAAAGATCTTTCTCCCTCCATCCCATTCGTTCTCAGCGTGTTCATAACTTACTTCGTCGTGCAACTAGAAGCATTCAACAAACACTCAACATGTCGGACGACGAGGATCTCATTGATGTCTCTGTGGACCAGAACGGCGGAGTCAAGAAGCGCATTCTTCAAGCTGCCCCCGAGGATGCACGCGGTCCTCCTCCCAAGGGCTTTGAAGTGACAGCTCATTACACTGGAACCCTGGCGTCGGATGGCAGCAAGTTTGACTCCTCTGTGGATCGAGGCAAGCCCTTCAAGTTCACCATTGGTCAAAATCAGGTTATCAAGGGATGGGATGAAGGATTTGCCAGTATGAAGGTGGGGGAGAAGGCTCTTCTTGTCATTAACTCCGAGTATGGGTATGGAGCGAGTGGGTCGCCTCCCAAGATTCCCGGAGATGCGACCCTTCACTTTGAAGTGGAGTTGATTGACTTTCAAGAAAAGTTGAAGGAGAAGTGGCAGATGGAGACCGAGGAGCGTTTGACACTGGCAAATAAGTTGAAGGGCGAAGGAACGGAGTTCTTTAAGGCCCAGAAATTTGCCGATGCGGTCTCCAAGTACACATCAGCTGCTGACTACTCTGTCGGTGAGGGCGCTGAGGGAGAGAAGATCTCTGACGAAGAACGTCCTCTCTTTGTTTCGTGTTGGTCCAACGTTGCCATGTGTCAAATCAAACAAAAGGACTGGACCGATGCAATCGCAGCCTGCAACAAGGTTTTGGAAGTAGAACCCAAGAACATCAAGGGTCTCTACCGACGAGGGCTGGCTCGCATGCACACGGGGTTCTTGAAGGAATCAAAAACGGATCTCATGGCAGCTTACAAGTTGGATAACGCCAACAAGGATGTCCGCAAGGCTCTCGCGACACTCAAGCAAGAGATGCAAAAGGCCAAGGAGAAGGAGAAGGCTGCCTTTGGTGGTCTCTTTAGCAAGCCTGGTGGCTTGTATGAGGACAAGCAGGGAATCGTCCAACCCTCTGACGATAACCCTCATGTGTTCTTTGATGTAAAGCACGGAGACAAGGAGTTGGGGCGTGTCGTGATGCGCTTGTACGCTGACATTGTCCCGAAGACTGCAGAGAACTTTCGTGCACTCTGTACTGGTGAGAAGGGTGACGGCACGCTGGGCAAGCCATTGCACTACAAGGGCAGCACGTTCCATCGTGTAATCCAGGACTTTATGATCCAGGGTGGTGACTTTACAAATGGTGATGGTACCGGAGGTGAGTAATGTTCGTGTGCAGTCATGAGTTCCGCGACAGTCCAAACCCTGTGCAGATTTGTTGGAAAAATCGTTCTGAAAGTTCTTGTTCGCTCACCTTTATTATTACAGGAGAATCAATCTACGGAGAGAAGTTTGCAGATGAATCATTCGCTCTCAAGCATACCCACGAAGGTCAGCTGAGTATGGCGAATGCGGGTCCTGGTACAAACGGCAGTCAATTCTTTATTACTTCAAAAGATACGCCTCACCTCGATGGAAAGCACGTGGTGTTTGGACATGTAGTCGAGGGGATGGACATCGTGCGAGAGATGGAGAACGTAGAGAAGGGTGATAGCGATCGACCAGTGGAGGAAGTAGTGATTGCCGACTGCGGAGAAATGCCAGCGGACTACAAGCCATGAGGTACTATCATCGCAGGTAGTAGAGTTTTAGAATTATAGAGGAGACCCTTTAGGAAAACAAAAGAC
>JAVCKV010560619.1:0-11000 GCA_032274145.1 Herpochondria borealis | reverse complement strand
GGTAAAGTATCTCCGAGACCCCAGCGTAATCAAAGAGTGTTTTCCCCTTGTTGTTCTCAAGATAGCAAACGACCTTCTCGACAATATCCGGGAGGGTCTCACACGCCATTGCCCATTCGTCAAAGCCTGGGTAGTAGTCGTAGGCGTCTTCGTCTGCTTCTTTTTGTACACGACAAATATGAGAATTTTGAACAATGAAAGTAGAGTCAATGAGCAAAGCAAGATGGCAGTTCATCACTCTCACAAGTCGATGCCATGCACGCTCGGAATCGCCACTGCGGAGCCACAAGTCGACTTTGTGTTGCGAGTGCCACTCCATGACACACTGCCGCACGAAAGCTGCGATTTCCGATGCCAACTCCAAGGCCCCAGGGGAGGGCAACGAAGTCTCCAACTCATCGGTGGTAAACCACTCAGAGTTTCGAGTGTACGCAAGGCAGTCGTTAAGAGCTCCCCGGTTGAGTTGCGTGACTCCTCTGTCGAGAATGCTCTGCAGCAGATCCAATTGGCAATGCAGGTCATTCGCTTTGTAAAGCGAAAGCGGTCTCCCTTTCGAATAGTATCGACGGTTGATTCGCAGGAACTGCTCAACAAAAATTATGTTCAAATCTCTTTGATCACGATCGACGTAGCGACATTTGACTGCGACCATCACACTACAGATTACCGGAAAGCCGATCACTCTGGACATATTGGGAAAAGTTGCGGGAGCAAAATCGGCATTTGTCTTATCTACCACACCGTGATGGCCATCCCAGCTGAGGCGGAAGCAGAACGATTTACGTGTCGTAACGCATGCTACCGGAAATTTATTTCCAAGTCCTGTGAAGAAGGCCGCGTTGCCGGAGGGATCTTCCCCGTCGTTGTTGGAGTCGTTGAGGTCACGTACAGCCAATGGAGACAGACAGCAATCCAGGACTGTTAATACCGATGCATTTCGCTGCGTGCTGTCCTCCACCAATCGGTGGAACGGTACCGCAGAGCCACAAACGACGGCCGGTCCATCAGCAGTTGTGGAAGCATGACCAGAGATGATACGGATCTGACACGTCGGAAGGGGTCCCACGATGGACGTGGCTCGGCTAAAAATATCCCAGAAGTAGTCAAAGAATGCTCCCCCCTCCCCCACCGGACCCCCGAAAATGTACTCCGGTCGTCCATCTCCATTCTTCGGATTGAATTGTGCTCCTGGAACAATTTCGCCAATGGCAACTGTGGGGCTACTTTTGTAATTCAGAAAGTAAGGGCCACAATAGAGCTCAACATTTTCAGGTGGTATCCCCAAGGCAAACGGAGGGTAACACGCTGCATAGACATGGTACATCCAGACTCCATCACCTACATTTGCCCCACTAACACTTTGTTCACCAACGGCGCTGATGATCAACTGCACGCTTAATTCTTTTAGTGTGATCGGCATCGCAATCAGTTGTTTTAATGTTGCTGGTCCGTGCCGTGGATAAGAATGCAACAAGCTTTTTGTGTGTTGTTTGGTGGAATGAGTGATGAGTGGTGGGGTGCACGTCTCGTCGCAGCCACAATGTAAGCACACGCTCAGATTTTGCCGAAACAAAACATGTTTCAGCAATTACACATACAATTGCAATTTGAGAATCTTTTTTGAAACGCTGTGTTGAACTGGAAAACCTCAAAGTTACAGTCTCTCCTTAGAGTGCATCATACATAAACAACCATGAATATTTCGGATCCGTTTGTACAGAAAGACAGTACAGTTGAGCTTCATGAGGATGGTTCCATTGAACAAATTGAGGAATTGAAACTGAGAAGCAACCTATCATCCATTAGCTTCGTCCTCCCGCGCGGTGAAAATCCATTTTACGGCTATCGAAAAGTCGTCGACAGCCTCGTTGATCTCTTGAACGCTAACCATCACGTCAAGAACTTGCACTGCGATGTGAGCTTCGGTGCTACAGCATATCTCGTGGGGGCACTCGCTAAGGGTCTAGCTGGACACAGCCTCGAGTCTCTCCAAATCCGAGGGTCACTTCTAGAAAGCGATCAAGCATTGTTGGAGAGGTACCTGAAAACAAACCGAAACCTGAAACGATTAATGATAGTCATTTGTATGAGTGGTCCAGCGACTACGGCTCTACTTTCCACCATTGCGTGCAGCACACTCTTGCAGCTCGAGCTTGATGTTTTGTGCGGTCGTAGTTTCCCGCGAGAGGTGGGAACGAAACTCGGACAGTCAAGCTCGATTTCTGATCTCAAAATCCATCTCAGAGTCCCTGTTGTGCGTCTTGCCGACGATCAAACCTGCGACACTGAGGCCTTCTTCAAGGGACTTGCCAGCATGAGGTGCCTGACACATCTTGAGTTGAGGTGCCCGACACGTGTTGAGTTGCAGTGGTCTTTCCGTTCCCGCGCCTGGCAAGACGGCGTGTTGGAAATGATCAAATCAAGCAGCTCCATTACGAATGTTGCGCTGAAACCTCAAAGCTGGACAACCCGATCGTTCCGCGACGAAGTGGAATCTTGTTGCATTCTGAACAGGGTATTCGGGTCAAACTTGATTGGCTTTGAACCAACTGACTTGTGGACTCGCGTGATTGCCAACGTTCGAGACAACTCTACAAGAGCGACCTTTCTGTTCCGTTTGCTGCGCGAAAAGCCGGAACTGCTGATTGTTGGTAATATCACGCAACCTGCTCGCAAACGAATTAAGTGTCAGAGGATGACCCTCTAAGGCGCTACCAATGTATTGTTTCGGATCAGACAAAACTATGACAATCTGGGCCCATGTGCTCGTCTATCAACAATTCTTGTTCCATTCATCGCACTGTGTATTGTCACCGTTTATAGCACATCCCAAACTCCTATGCTAACCTAAAATAATGCGCACTTCCATGCCACAGTCTCTGTTCATACTAGTATCGTAGAGGTCGAGTCGCGCAAGGTTTGCATCGCCGCAACGAGTCTCAACGAGAGTTCATAACCGACCACTCTGCGCGTGAAGTGGTGGTTAGTCCTTGGTTACTTACATCATGAGTGTCATAGTTGCTAAAGTCTTACTGTACGGCAGCTGATAGTTTCGTTGAAGAGGCGCGCCTCTCTCGAGCGATGAGCCAATCAAGTCCGTCCACGTCATCACACTCATCTTTCTGATTCTTCTGGTTTCAACCCTACGTTACGCCATTGCGACTACTCTTACAGTGCATTCTCATAAAGAGGTATATTATATTGAATTGGAAAATTTATATGTTATAGCATGATTATTTCCCGCGCGCCTGGGGTCGTTGTGGTAGAGACACGTTGTATGTTCTCATTGAATAGTGTGTTTGTTGTTGATCGTTTCGTCGCTGTTCCCTTGCGATGATTCATTCATTCATACACTCTTGCCTCGTAGAATCATCTTCTTCTTTAGTTGACGGCAGACCAGATCAAAAAGACAAAAGGGAGGGCCAACGCAATCAGGACGGATCCTCCGTAGGCTGCCATTTTAGCTTGTCCCTTGGCGTTACCAGTCGCCACTTTGTTGGGGTCGACCTTGACTTTGAGGTGAAGCTGTGTGGTTGATGACGAAGGCATGCTTGTCTTTTGTTGTGGGCGGGCCATTGTGGAGGCAGGGGCGACGACAAAGGCACTTGATGTTCCAATGACAACGACGGCAAGAAGAAGGAGGGAAGAAAGGAATTTGTTCATGATTGACGTTTGTTTGTTGGGTAGTCGTTGTTACAGTTCAGGAATTGAAATTATGAGTAATTAGTGGTAAAAAGAAAGCAGAAGGCACATCGGGTGGTCGTCATCAGCAGCATCATCATCCATTGCCGTCAGAGAATCATCATCATCATAAAGTTAGAAAATGTGAGTCAGAAAATGTGTGCAGTGTCAGCAGTTCTGTTCTAAAACTCATCATTTTACTAGCGTCGATATACTACTAGCACCGTCGCACTCACTGGGAATGATATGTCCACGTCATCATCACTCTCGAGTAACAGTACACACTACACACGTACTTTTCACTAGTTTTTTTAAGTCATTAGAGAGTGGTGTCCAGTTAGCGCTTAAAACACCAACCAAGGGTCAAGCATTGCTGAAGGCCGGAGAGAACACGAGTGCCATGCACAACCATTGATTGTAGTAGTAACATTAGTGGGTGTGAACTCCGCCTCTTAGCCACAGGATTGAGACTACGCTTCTTCGGGGAGGAGGAGTGCTTCGGTAGAAATCAAGCTCCCGTATAGCTGCTCCACACTGGTCTCGAGCGAGGATACGTTGGAAGGCAATCATACCGACGGGATGTATCATAGGGTTGAAGCTGTGCCACCCTCTTCTTGTAGCGAACCGTAATCCATACACTATGCGACACTTCAACCTCTACTTGTACACGCTCATTTATGATTGGCTCACAAACTAGGCGCGGAGGGAGACCAATCGCCAGGCTTGCGAGTCTTGATCTGTAACATGATGTCAGAATGAATCAATCACCGCTGATTCGAAAGTGGGGATAAAACGGGGACATACAGACTATGCAGAGCTAGGAAGGATGTAATTGGCATTCATTTCAAGTCTGTCGACACCCCGATATAAACTAGTTTCGTACACTTCTAGCTAGTAACTCGTAGATTGGAAACCTATGTAGAGAGTCCAATCCGGAGGATTTCAATTTTTCCCTTTTGCTGCCCCATTGGTAGTCTTCACGTTCTTCTTCTTTTGTTGTTGCATTATTGCTGTCTGGTTGCACACCAAAGGATAGGCTGTAATGACGTCAAACAACGCTTCGTCTTCCGTGCGTGCGTATTTTCGTTTCACGTACATGAGACGCATCTGACAAGTGTTTTCCAGCACGGGAATGATGCAGTCGCTACAAAACTCGACCTTGGCCTTCAAATACGCATCTCTCTTCGCCGGAGGCAACACGTCTTCGGGGTTTGGTTTGGAGAGAGTCAAAAAAGCAGTGCCCTTGGCGCCCGGTCTATATTTTGCAGCCATTGCACGAGAATGATTGCGGCGACCACCAACACTCCCCCCGTAACGATAGTCCATCCAACTCTGTCCTCCTTCTACTTGTCGTTGTCGTTCCACTAAATGATTCACAAGCATTTGGACAAATGCCAGTCGCGCCTCGGCACCCAAATGAGCGGGTATATCACCTGCGATGCGCGTCTTTCCTTCCAATCGTGGAAGCATGGCCTTTCCAAAGTCTAGAAACGAGAGAGGACTCATTACTTCTTGCTCCTGTAGTGTGCTTTCGCTTTGTTCCTGCGTGTCAATCAAATGTTGTACAAACCCATTGTACACTTTGGCCTTGTTCCAACTTTGGCGATGCGAATCGAGTGATTCGTCTGCCGTGCTGGCCCAGGAACGCCAGACAAAAGTCGTGTTACTGTCGTGTGGTTGTTGTGACGAGAGTGCCTTGACAATATCCACGGTTGTATTGTAGCGTCCATGATCGGTGCATTCCACCTTTTCCGTGACTTCCCAGGGTCCGGCAATGATGACAACAAGGGAGTACATATTAAAGATGTGCCTGTTTTGATCAAGCTGCTGAGAGAGTTGATCCAAACACGCGAGCGACATGTAGTCTATGGATCTATTCGCTCCTCCTCCTCTGGGCATGGACCGGCAGATTTGCATTTGCTCCACCAGACCCTTTGTTTTCACGTTTGTACAGGGTTCCAAGATCGGACGCTTCTTGCGTCGGCCCATATCAATATTGAAAGGATGGTTCACGGCGTCCAGAGAAACATCGTCTGACGAGCTAGCGTTCAGAATGCCATATAGCGTCCCATAGGAACGTCGTGCTGTTGAGTCTCCTACAAAGAGGACGGAATGATGTCGAAAGAATTCTTGAAGTTCCGCAGCGTTGTATAGGCGATAACCCGGGGGAGGGAACCATTGATTGCCGATCCATGAGGAATTGATGTGAACGGGAGGAAGAGGGGGGATTTTAGCAGTAGTAGTAGCAGTAGTAGTAGCATCGTCAGAATGTGCGGTTGTAACCCCAAGGAGAGTGGATGATGTTGATGCTTCTTGTGCTTGGCGCGTAACGGCGAAGATTGACATCCACTGATTTGTCGACACCATGCTCACCGCAGACAGGCCACTGATGACAACGGCTGAAACAGCCACAATTGCTCCTCTCATTGTTGCGCTCCCTTCTGCTGCTTATTGTGAATATACTTCTTTATAAATAGAGAATCTCCTGGTGATGCTGGGGACTCAGGAAACGGCAAGAGCAGATTATTTATTCACTCTCGGGTGTAAATGGTCGGGGGTACGTGCCACCTGCCTCCGCCGAAACTATTTAGAAGTCCTCAACATGGGTTAAATGAAAAGTGTCCTTGTCGACAGACACAAAGCCAGCCAACACCATGTACGTGATTAGATTTGGGGTGCAGATTGGTGCAGCACCTTGACCTAATTGGGATGCCTACGACAGGGTTTCTGTGGGCTGCTGCTATTTCACTCCCATCAATTCAATCCCAAAAATTTGGATTCTCATCGCCAGTCCGAAGAGACATGTTGAGGCTTATGCCCATCCTCTCTGCGCTGTGTTTATTGCTGATCGTATATTTGTCATTCTAGATGCCATCTCTCTGGAGGGACTGGTGACACAAGATACTAATTATACAACAAACAGACAGAATTCCTTGTAGAATGTTACTGCGTTGTTCACTTTTTCGATTATTATACCAATTCAACGAGCCATGCCCCTGCCTGATACTCTGGAGTAGACTACTAAATAACAATAGTGATGCCCAAGCATTAATAGTACTACTAACTGTAGGACATGAGAAACCGCATGCTGCTACTGGATGAGAAATGCGAGGTTCTGGCGCCTGGCTACAGCGCAAAGCTATAATAGCTACGCAAACATACTCGTTCATCGCTGCTTTGAAACCATGTTGAAAGTTCGGTTTTATGGAATGCGGATGCATACTGTAGGTCCCTATTAGTAGCCACGTTTCGTGAACGTGCCTACCGAGTAAATCTTTCGTGCATTGCTTTAAAAAGATGCAAGATTCATTCCAATCACACCTCTAGCGTCATCTTGGACATCTAACAGCAAGGGGCGCCTCGTCAACAGCGAGACTTGCTGCTCCATGCATTCACTTCAACCTGTGCTGTCCTCAAAATGTGAGTGTTTCGACAAGTAACTATCGGAGCGCTGATGGGCTGCGTTGTGATGAAGTGGCTCCTGCGAGCGCCCTTTAGCATAGGCTATTCTGTAAACTGGGTTTAATGAGCAACTGGATGAATCACTTTGCGGATCACAAAGCGTACTACACCCATCACAGTCTCTTTTGTGTTTCATGGGGAATGCATGACGATACATTCTTCGTCTGGGTATATGGACGCAAAAACGACTCCAAGCACAAACATGCTGAGTTGGCTAGCTAGAGCTAACCCAAGCTCGAGAGAATATTGGTCTCGTGCGCCCAAGTGGCAAAGCAAAACGTTGGCATAAACGGTAGATCTAAGCGCAGCAATGCCCTAAGGTTAGCTCAAATCCAAGCACGATACTCCAACTTGTATCCAACAATCAAGGGCTCATGGCCAGCTATCTGGTCCATAGGAAGATCGGCTGGCCGTCGTGTGATACTTTGCAACACACTAGATTGCAGACGCGCCTGTCTGATGTACAGTAATCCGAGTACACCGTTTTTGCCAGTAGCTCTGAGAGAGTTTTTCAGACAGTTCATTTGTCCCTTTTGCGACACGCGTTGATTTGCAGATTATGCCCTGTTTCAACTCAATTTTTGATATTTTTGTGGCGCACGTTCGTCTTTTGCTCTCGAAACCGTTTCTGGAATTGACACGTGTCCATTTTGCTGTCCAAATTTTCAGCCCAACATCACAATTCAACACCAAAACAACAACAAGCACTTTTATTTAGTCTATCAACGCCGATCTTCATCAGTTCTAGCAGTATGCGCATCACTCCTCCTCCTCTCGCAAAAGCATTTGTGAAACACGTAGTCCTCCCGGCAACAACGAGCTCGTTTCGGTCATGGTTAGAAAGAGACTCTGTTCGTGTTGCCGTTGTGGCATTAGATCTGACCAGATATTTCTGGACCGTAGTCAGCTGCTGGACGATCTACGGGGTCGTTGCTTCCTTGACGGGGGTTGGTAGTCGAGAATCACAAGAGGGAATTGGGAGACATGGTTGGAGGGAGATAAGAAACCGAGCACTACGTACGGCGAAGGAGTGCACATGGCTGCTTCTACACAGCTTTTGCTTTTCTCTGGCGTTTGTCAATGTCTTTTATCCCGTTGGAATTTACATCTTTGAATGGTATTACAATTTGACAGCAGGAAATGATCCTGCTTTTGAAATGTTTCTCCTTTGGAGAACCTTTATATCTCAGTTGCTGGCGTCGACTATTACATTCCCGTTGATCAAGCTTTCGAACAAACAATTGAGCTTGGCGACAGGTGTGTTGGTGTGGGTCTGTGCCTCTATTTATTCCTTTATTGTCTTTCAAAGAAACAATCCATTTATGGGGCGAAGGTAACTCGCACCCGTTCTACTTTCATGAGGGAGAGCGTCAAGTTTCTGTCTTTCCTCCGCCGGAATTGACCACTGGAAGAATGAATCGTCCACTCTTCATCGCTGTGGCTCTTTTTGTTTGCTACACAAGCGAAAGAGATGCTGCGGTCTCTGTTTGCTCCTGCAGACGGCGATTGTGTCCCTGCAAAAGAAGCACCTGTCCCATTCAGACTTGATTTGGTTCGAGTGGCGACAGCATGCGATTGGTGGGGCTAGGAAGAGTTGCGCTAGAAGACCATCCCGTATGACGTCCGCCATCGCGTTGAATCTGCAGGCGTCGCATGGTGTTGAATTGCCTGGATATTCGTAACTCATTCAAATCTGGGACGGTCATCAATGTTGAGGCTTGTGTGCACTTACGAATTTAGGGTAACACAACACATCGCCTACTGAACTCTCTAGGAGCCGAAAAACCAGATGCTTGCCTCTACTTAGAATTGGGCTGAGCAATCTGCAAGTCGCATCTAAAAGACAGCGTTCGTCAAGAGCTCACAACCCTTCTCTAGACCACTAAAATCATTAAGGCGCTGAAATCTAATCACATTACTGAACTAGAATAGACTGTCACGGAGAACAAAACAGAGCGCTTCTATAACTCAGAATTGGGCTGAATAATCGAATCCAAAATACGGGTTTCCGCAAGATCAAGCTCACAATATCCCTTCTTGCGTTTTACAGTATTTGCACGAACACTCAGCATTGCAGGGAGGCGTTGCAATTATAGTGTGATACGACCAAGTCTCACACGCGGCCTGCCCAGAACAATTTCACTCGACTAATAATAATGGGTCGCGTAGCTAGCAATCAACCCTTGATTGCTCGATAGAAGCAAGGTCACCGTGCTTGGATTCGAGCTCACCTGTGCCAAGCACATAGCCAAAAGAGACGCTCGAGTCGACTCTGGTTCGACTCTCCACAAATGGAAAATGTTCTCTCGCCAACGGTTGCACTCCAGTAAGGGAACAACCCTTTCATCCCACATGTCACCATCAAAGGTCGTGGGGCAAAATTCAATGTCGTTCACAAGATGGTTCGTCGTCAGCATGGCTACGACTTCTTCTGTTCGTTGCGTCTTCCCCTCATCCTGTATCACATCATCCATCCGCGTTTCATCATCTGATGACTTGATAGAGGGCAACCGCAGTGATCGAAGCGTCGGATGAGTGGAGATTGCTCCAAGAAGTTGCTTCCAGGGTTGAATTTTGATTCGCAAGCCACCCAGTTCCATATGATAGAGTCTCTTGTTTCCGTGCAGTGCAGCAGCAAGTGATTCATCATCTACATTGCAATGCTCAATGATGAGCTTCTTGACCGAGCACCTCTCATCTCCCACTGCAGCCAGGATTTTTCTCAGTACGTCGTGAGAGTGGCAAATGTTGAGACCTCTTGGACCATGCCCACGTCGGATGGATGCAGCAAATGCTTCTCCATCATCCGACATTCGCACAAAATTGAGCACCAACATTCGAATCTTGACCAGTGCAATAAGCCGACTAGCTTCTTCGTCCAACGCCTCTTGGGAGGATAGCGCTAGCGAGAAGTTCTGGAGAGAAGCCTGCTGGAGCGAAACAAGGAATTTGCGTCGATTTTCTGGATCAAAAAGCTCATTTGGATCCAACGACACCTCGGAGGGACCTTTGCTCTCGTCTTGCCGCTGTGAAAGAGCATTCGCAAAGGCTTTGCCTCTATCTTCAAAGCGGCAGCTTCCAAAAAATAGCAGATGCGTTCTACTACCCCCTGTAGCCAGCAATCGTCCACAGTCTGCCGAGAACCGTTCATCCCCAAAAGAGATAGTTCGGAGTTTTCCATCTTGCAGGGTCTTCAAGATACCAGTTGAAATGGGGCCAAAAGAGTACATGTGGATACGGCTGTATGCGTCAGACAGTCGAATCAGCAACTCGAAGCAGTCAAGTTTGTCACCGCGGGTTCTGGATAGAATCTTCAGAAACTCACTTTTCTTCGTGTACATATCGAAGAACACGACATGTCCCCCGGAAATTCCAAAGTCAGAAGGAGGGACCACGATTTCGGTCGCGACATACTTCAAGTAGATACAAGACTTTGGTGAGGTCCAAATCGCTCGAATACCACAATGCAAGAAATCGAATATCTCTTGGAGGCACGAAGGTTCCCCAACCAATCGATATTCGTCCACTTTCCCTCCCAGACGAGGAGATTTGACGGGAGCTAGGAGTGGGGACAGCGACTGCGCACTATTCATGGTTGCGAGTATGAAAGAGGAGTTTATGAATTGGCCAGGCCGGCCCAGGTCGAAAAGCGCGAACGGCTCCGTGGAAACAACTCCCCTGTTTGCGCCGATTCAGAGACATCGTGGAGTATGAGTGGTGGTGCGATCTTCGCGTTCTCGCGAGGTGAGAGGATGGTATTCTCCGATAAACGACGAAATCCCGAGCAAAGCAAGTTTGAATGGGACCATTCAGGGGCACAAACACTGGCAAGTGGTTCAAAACAGATTGGGCTTGCC
>JAVCKV010560618.1:0-35116 GCA_032274145.1 Herpochondria borealis | reverse complement strand
AGATCTAACAAGTATAGGAAAAAGCATAATAAGAATGAAAGTAAAATTCATCCAAGAAAACCTCTCAGAATTCGAAGACAAAATGATGACAATGCTAGGAATCGATTCAGCAGCCAACAAAAAGTCAAAAAAGTCAAAAAAAATAAAATCAAAAGAGGTTATATCGTTCACAAAGATGGGCTTGTCAAAACCTCCAATCCACTGCTCGAATCTTTTACCGAGTTCATAACAAGTTCTCCAGACTATAGTGGTCATGAGGGCATTTTTTTTGAAGCAGATGCGGAGACCGATTCGCTCTTCGTAGCAGCAATCCACCGAACCATCCGAGGAGCAGGTCAGGGAGGCACAAGGCTAAAGCGTTACGAAACCGTCAACAGTATATTCACAGACGCGATGCGTTTGTCAAAAGGAATGACAGAGAAAAATTCTTTCGCTCAGATTTGGTGGGGTGGTGGAAAATCCGTCATTCATCCAGCTACTGCACCAAAGCTAATTCCAGTAGAAATCAGAACTAAAATTTTCACGAACTTTGGTCGCTTCATCGCCAGCCTAAACGGATTATACGTTTGTGCAGAAGATATGAACACCACTCCCGAAGATATGCGATTGATTCACGCTAATAATCGTTTTTGTACTTGCATACCTAAAGAAATTGGAGGTTCTTCTAACCCAAGTACAGCCACCGCCAAAGGTGTTTTTCAAGGCCTTTTAGCCGGTGTTCACTTTTTGCAAGGCGTTAACGATCAGTCCAAAGTGGATCTCAAAGGCGTACACATTCTCATCGAAGGTGCAGGTAATGTAGGTTACCACGTATTGGAGCAAGCCGTAGCCGCAGGTGCTCAGGTCACTGTCTTCGATAATTGGGCACCGAAACGAGAACAAATTAGAGAGGCCTTCTCTAAAGATCAAGTCACGGTTATCGAGAATGGAGAAGACTTGTACGGAATAGAAGCAGACGTTTTTTCTCCAAATGCGATTGGTGCAACCATTAATGACGATACGATCCCGAAACTAAAAGTAAAGTTAATAGCAGGGGCTGCTAACAATCAATTGCGAGACGCCGTTATCCACGCCAAGGTTTTAGACGAAAAAGGAATTCTCTATGTTCCTGATTTTGTAATTAATAGAATGGGGATTGTCAACTGCGCAGATGAGCAGTACGGTTACCTTGCCAGCGAAATAGATGTAAAGCTTAAAGAAGTATATCCTTCCATTTACGATTTGTTGGAGAAATCTAAAGCAGATAATATTTCACCACAGTTTAAGTCATTGGAATTAGCGGAGGACTTGTCTCGAATAGAGCATCCGATCTGGCAACATCGAGGTGCAAAAATCATTGATTACTTGATGACGAACGGTTGGGGGAGTTAAGAACGAACTAAGTAAAACAAGTATCCCCATCTCCATCCTGCACATAAAAAGGTGCAGAAAAGTAACTGTCCAAAACGGTCGTCCAGGCGAAAGTTTTGGACAGTTCTTTTTGGTAGAGAAAAGGACTATTAGCTTTGGCCAATGCAGGAAGTAGATTTTGCTGAAAACAAATAAAAGTGTCAACCGGATTCTCAATAAGTTGATTAGTTAATACAGAAGCAGCAATGTCTTCATATCCAGGACTGATATAACAGTAAGGCAACTTCGCTGTTCCATCTCGCAAACTGAGCCAAAGGAAAGTGATCATTTTTTTATCCTGATGGATTTTTAAAAGAATGTTTTCAAAATGATTGGCATGGCTGGAGAAGAAATACTTTTTTGTAAATGATTTGTTGGATGACAACCAGGGTTGTTGAATAATCCAGTTAAAAGTTTGACTTCTTCTTTGGATGATTTCGTTTTTGGCTAAAGGAAGAAGGAAAGATTCGGTCTTCTTATCTACCTCCGAAATCCGTTCTATATTTACACCGACAGCTAATTTATTTTTTCGTTTTTGAAAAGCCAACTTGGCTTGCACAGGAATATTTAACAAAGTGTCAAGCACATAAAAAACATTTTTAAGCGGCCCCAGAAAAGGAAAGCGGTCAGGAATGATTTTATGAAATTTAAAACGTAAAAAAGAGTGAATGCCACTAATCTTCCGAAAGGAAAAATAACCCATTTTGTCCAAAACAGCTTCTGATCGTTCCGGTAAAGCATCGAACAGCATTTTAGCATTCCAAAGCTGAAGCGCTTTGTAAAACACCGGCATTCCAGCGCCTTGTCCTTTAGTCGGGTGTACCCACCAACAAGAACTCCAGCAAATTTTTTCTACCTTGTTTTGTCGCAAAGAATCAGGGAGACAACCGAAGTAGGCGATAATATTCTCATCTTCATCATAGGCTAGAATCAGAGCCGGATCATCAGCTTGGCTGTTCGGGTTTTGAGATTGAGAAAGCGCTCGAAGAGGCGTGATTGGAATATCAGCAAGTTGTGCAAATCCAGTCTCCGTTATAAAAGACTTTAACTCCCCAACAGTAATAATACGTAAGTCCATTAGCTACTTTGCTTAGAAAGAATTTTATCGCAGATGTCTCCAATATTCTGGATGCTAATCATATCCATCAAGTCAAATTTAATGACATATTGCTTTTCGATTTTATCAATAAGAACAGCATGATTGAGTGAATCCCAATTAGGAATATCACCTTGGCTAGTAGAAGGGGAGAGGAGTAATTGATCGTTTTTGAAATGATCTTGGAAAAGGGTTTGGAGTTCCGTTAAAAGACTTTCTTTGTTCATATTTGTTTGAGTTCTGCGAAGGCTGCAAAATTACCCTTTTTGCTCCACAATTCCCAACTCTAGCTCAATACTAAAGCCATCTCGCGGAGTTGAGAAACTTAGCTTTGCCTTTAAATCACTCATCTCCTAAGCCGAAAATATCAAAATCAGAAAACACCTCAAAGCCCAATTGCTCATACATTCCCTTGCCCATTTTCGTCGCTTGCAAATAAGCTGCATGACAACCATTCGCTTTGGCCTCTGCCAATACAGCTCGCATCAAAGCTCCGGCATAGCCCTTTCGCCGATGTGTTTCCACCACCGCCACTAAATAAAGACCAAGCCCCTTGTCTTTTTTGAAGCCCAAGGCAGTCGCAATCATCTCTCCATTTTCGGAAAGACCATAGAATAAAAAATCACCAGAAGCCCACAATTGTTTTATGTATTGAATTGTCAAGTGCTCCTTAACGAAAAACACATTATTAAGAATGTCTAACCAGGGCTGTAATTGGATTTCTGTTTCAATTAAAATAGAGTAAGTTTTAGTATTTTCAAAAGAATTTTGATGTAAATTAATCGCCATTCCAGGCCAAGTCCCCAAAAGTTTAAAACCAAGATCACCTAATTTATGATAATGGACTTCAGGATGAATAGGCCGTTGCAAAATCACGCGCGAAGGAATACTTTTATCCAACATTGCTTCCGCCAATAATTCAAATTCTTCAAGTTTTGGATTTCCAAAAGCAGTCTTTGGCCAAGAAGAAGGACTCGAATCGACAGCCTTCAAGTTTCCGTTTTCCCAGATTTCCGTCCCAATAATTTTCGCTATGCTTTGGTAAACCGAAAAGACATTATCACGAATACGCTCCGCTATTTTTTCTTTAGAAATAAAATCAAAGTCATCGCCCTCAAAAATGCTTGCAATGCGTTTTCTATCCAATTTACCACTAACAGTCAAAGGAAAATTTTGCAAAATATGAATGCTCCTAGCTTGCATATAAGTTGGTAGCTGAGTCTCCAGGTGTTTAGTTAAAGCCTTTTTGTCAACGTCCTGTTTATCAATGAAAAGATGAATATCTAACAATTCTTTTTCATTTCGATTGACATGCGCAATGGCATTTCCTTCTTTTAAAAAATGTTGCACCTGTTGTTCTATATCTCCCAATTCTACTTTGTAACCTTGTATTTTATATTGAATGTCTCTTCTACCAATCGAATAATAAATGCCGCTCTCATCGCGGAAAGCCATATCTCCTGAACGATAAAAACGCATTAGCTTGCCGTCTATTTTTCTGTCAAAGAAAACAGTCGAATTTTTCTCTGGCATCTGCCAATAACCTTTCATGACATGTTCGCCAGAAAAACACAATTCCCCTTCTTCTCCTGTTTGACAATCCTCCTCTTTATCATTTAGCAATAAAACAGTAGTTCGTTTCCACGGCCTTCCAAAAGCTAAAATTTTGTTGTGTGTTTTATTGTTAGAAAAATTACGATCAAGTGAATAGCTCACGCAAGCCATCGTCGTTTCACAAGGTCCTGATAAATTGACAACGGTCGCATTAGGAATACAATTCATCCAAGCTTCCGCCAAGTCCGCATAGAAAGGTTCTCCACCCTGAAGACTATACCGGACTGTAGGTAAATTGATTTGCGAAAAATAAGGCCGTAACAATTGCAAAGTAGAAGGTACTGTTGTCACAAAAGTAATGGCTTGTTCCTGCATCACCTTGAACGCATTCAGATACTTCACTCCATCAGAACCAACCGTATGTACCGAAGCTCCAATACACCAGGCTGGTAAGTAGGAAATCATCGACATATCAAAAGTCAACTCAAACATTTGTAGAAAACGATCTTCCGCACTTAAGTCATAACCTTCTTCAAAAAAAGAAGCTAATGTAGTATTAATGTTAAGTGCTGTCATTGGGACTCCTTTTGGGACGCCCGTACTCCCAGAGGTGAAAAGCATGCAAAGAATTTGATCGACTTCTAACTTAGAAAAATCAGGAGCCTCTCCTTTCGCCTTTAAGCCCTTTGTTGATAACCAGGTTATGTTCTCATCAGCAATCAGCTGCTCATTTGCCGAACGGCTGCTCAAAACGACATTGCTTTCTATCTGAGCCATAACCGAGGCATTCCGCTCCGTTGGGTTTTGCGGACTAAGGGGAACAAAAGCATAACCCTCTGCCCAAAGCGCAAGAATAGCAGCGTAGGTCTCTATATCGTCATAGGCAGCCAGTCCAATAAAATGCCCTGCAGGGCGTTTCGCTTGTAGCATTTTTCGGGTACCATTAACATAGTCTAGCCATTCTTCGTAACTATAACTTTGAGTTCCGATGCAGAATGCTAATTTTGCAGCGTGCCGGATGAAGGTTGTTTTGATTTGACTTAACATAAGCGGCAAAAGTACAGATAAATAGAAAAAGATTAATACCATTGACTTCCAAACAAAAATATCTATCGTTTTGCATTCAGGAATCGCTGCCCGTTTTTGTGCAGCCCTGGTACTTGGATGCCATTTGTGGTGCAGCCAATTGGGAGGTGGTATTGGTAGAACGGAATGAAAAAGTAGTAGCTGCTCTCCCATATCATTTCAAAAAACGAGGCCCGTATCAAATCATCTTAATGCCTGTATTGGCAAAAATGATGGGGCCTTATATTGCAGCGGCTTTCCAAACGCAATCCAAACGCATCACAAAGGAGTTAATCGAAGGGCTACCTCCAGTAGATGAATTCGAGCAAAATTTCCACTACGATGTTACGGATTGGTTGCCGTTTTACTGGGAAGGATATAAGCAAAGTACGATGTATTCTTATGTATTTGAAGATCTTTCTGATTTGGATGAAGTATACGCCGGACTCAAAAGCACCTATCGAAATAACAAAATAAAGAAAGCGGAGCAATTGGTAAAAGTACAGACCGACTTATCTCTGAAAGACTTTTATAAAGTGCAACAACTCACCTTTGCGCGTCAAGGAAAAGATTTTATCATTCCGTTTTCTTTTTTAGAAAAAATAGATCAGGCTTTAGTTGCAAATGAGTCAAGGGAAATGTTTTTTGCAGTAGATGATGCCGGGAGGATTCACTCTGTAGCTTATTTGATTTGGGATCAGAAAACGGCCTACTATTTATTTGCAGGAGATGATCCAAATTTACGTAGTAGCGGAGCCGGGATCTTCCTGATTTGGGAAACAATAAAGTACACCAAAAATGTACTGGGCCTAAATTGTTTTGATTTTCAAGGGAGCATGATGCCGGGAATTGAAAAAGTTCGTCGTAGCTTTGGAGCCAAAGCAGTACCTTACTTTAGAATTTGGAAAGAAGGACCAAAAGCTTACAGGCTAATGAAGTGGTTGAAGAAAAGATTTCAATAGAATAATCAAAGCCATTAATCTTATTCTTTAAAATTAGGTCAAAGCAAAATATCAAAAACCAATAAAACCCAAAATGCCATCAACCCCGGCACATAACAACCTGGATAAAGCCGCTTTTGAAAAACTCTTCAAAAGTCACTTCGTACATCTGTGCAATTTCGCCAGTCAGTATGTTTCAGATATGGATGCCGCTCGGGATATTTGCCAAAAGGTATTTATTCTTCTTTGGGAAAATCGAACAAACATTAAGACCGACCAGAATGTCCGCTCTTATCTATTTACTTCCGTAAAAAATCGCAGCCTTAATTATATACGTGATCAGAAAAAATATCGTAGCCATGTACTCGATATTGACATACAGGATATTGATCTGGCCTTTGAGGAAGACCAATTGGCGGTAGAAGATTTGAAAAATAAAATAGAAAAGGCACTGAATGCTTTGCCTGAAAAGTGCCGAATAGTTTTTGAAATGAGCCGTTATGAGGATAAAAAGTATCAAGAAATAGCGGAAGCGCTGGATATTTCAAAGAAGACAGTAGAAGCTCATATGTCACGGGCACTCAGGAGTTTACGAAAAGATTTGGGTGATTATTTATATTTGCTACTGTTAGGCATCTTTTTTATTAGCTGAAATAATAGAGATTGGATATAGGGTCTGGCCTGTATGAGGTGTATTGAAACTGTAGGATAGTATAATTATTTATTTGTCATCCCGAACGGCGATAGGGAGTCGAGGGATCAAGAATACACTACATTTTTATAACGAGATAACCGAGTAGGTAAGAACAAGAGAAAAATAAATAACAATTTAATGAAAGAAGACCACCACCACGAACTTGCCGCAAAATACTTCAGCGGTAATGCCACTGATGCAGAAGTGCAGCAGTTGGAGCGTTGGGTGCTGTCTGCTGCGGAAAACAAAAAACAGTTTTTAGCGCTACAACGAACTTGGAATTTGGCAAATACAAAAAAAGATGCCGCTAAAATAAATCTAACAAACGAGTGGAATGCCATTGCCGGAAAGCTATCCGATTCGGATACTACAAAAGGGAAAGTAGTAGCATTAAAACCAAGAACTACTTATTCGAAGCTGCTCCAAATTGCGGCGGCAGTATTGCTGTTGATTGTATCAGGCTTGTATTTTTACAATACGAATACGACTTCAGGTTCATTGCTGGTCTCCAGTGAAAATACGATCATAGAAGAAAAACTCAAAGACGGAACGCAGGTAAACCTTAATCAGTTTTCCAGTATTTCCTACGAAGATGCCAAGGATGGAACACGTCAGGTTGCGCTACAAGGCGATGCTTTTTTCGATGTTACTAGAGATGAAAGCCGCCCCTTTGTTATCAAGACGGAAGAGGTGAATGTAAAAGTATTGGGGACCTCCTTTTATGTAGATGCAAGAGAGGAGCAAGATGAAGTTCAGGTGATTGTTGCTTCCGGAAAAGTAGAAGTGGAAGCTGGTGGGAAGAAAGTGATTTTGACAAAAGGGGAAGTGGGGACTTACGTTAAGTCCAGTCAGACACTGAGAGAAAAGCTAAACAAAGATGTAAATTATATGGCTTGGAAAACCAATCGCCTGGTTTATGAAGAAGCCTTGTTGGAAAAAGTAATCTATGATCTAGAGCGAACCTTTCATGCGGAGGTGAAACTAATGCCTGCTGGCTTGAAGAACTGTACACTTACCGCAACTTACGAAGGGCAGGACTTAGGATCAATTTTACGAATTCTGGAAAAAACCTTAAATCTAAAAGCCACTATTAATGGGGAACGCATTGTCCTTTCGGGTTCGCCTTGTGAATAATGGGCATCCTCGAAATACTCGTCTATTCTTTTCTACCGTACTCTTTTTTATTCTAATTAGCATCGCTAATACTAGCTTTGGGCAAAGCATTCGTTTAAAACGAGCCTCTATTCCAGTTGCTGATTTGCTGGAAGAACTAACGGAGCAAAGTGGCTTGAATTTTTCGTACGCCCCTCAATTACTAGATGAAGAAGAGCGCATTTCCTTTCGAATCAAAAAAGCGACGATAAAAGAAGCATTGGATTTATTAGCTGAAACATTAGATATCGGCTACACCTTGTTGGAAAATCAAATCATACTACATGAAAAAGAAATTGGATTAGGGGAAGAACTGCTTTATGACTCGGCTGCTTATTACACCATTAGTGGATTTGTTAACGATGCTTTCTCCGGGGAAAGTTTGATAGGAGCAACGGTCTCTGTAGAAGGAACAACAACAGGAGTCAGTACGAATGCCTTTGGTTTTTACGTGTTGCGTTTACCCGCCGGAGAGCATAGTCTCTTGTTTTCTTATCTCGGTTTTGAAGTACAGCGATTGGTAATTGCACTAACAAAAAACAAAAAAAAGGATATTCCCTTGACCTCCGCAGTGCAAGATTTGCCAGGCGTAATCGTAAATAATGACCTAATACATGCTGTTAACAATCAGCAAAGTGGTGCAATGGAACTGGGTGCCTCTGATTTGGAAAACCTCCCCGAATTCGGCGGCGAATCAGGTTTGATTAGAGGTTTGCAAACCTTGCCCGGAATCAAGGCACATAGCGATGGATCTGCTTTTTTCTTTGTTCGTGGCGGTGAAAAAGACCAAAATTTAATGATCATAGATGATGCGCCTATTTACAATCCTTCCCACCTTTTTGGTTTCTACTCGGTGGTGGTTCCTGATTTTACAAAAAGTATTAAAGTTTATAAATCTGACATCCCCGTTCAACTCGGAGATCGACTTTCGTCGGTAGTCGATATTCGGACAAAGGATGGGAATTTGAAGAAGAGGGAGTTTAGTGCGGCCTTCAACCCCTTACTAGTTCGTTTGTCTTTAGAAGGCCCGATTCGGAAAGAGAAAAGTTCTTATTTCATCTCTGGACGGTTCTCAAATTTTAGATGGATTTATAAAAAGCAATTTCCAAAAAATGACATTGGTTTTAGTGATTTTAATTTTAAATGGAATGTAAAATTCAATGACAAAAACCGACTGTACTACACCTTGTTTGTTGGCGATGATCGAGTTCGTGTCGGACAAAATTCGTCAGGCGTTAATAATGTCGGTTGGCAAAATGTAACCAATACGATACGTTGGAACCATATTTTTGGCGCCAAGCTTTTTATGAATACAATACTATATTCTGGAAACTATAACTATAGAATGGGGACGGAAAATAACCAATGGGAATCTGGAATTGGCCGAGCTAGCTTGAAGTCTGACTATACTTATTACCATCGTCCGGAACGAACCTGGCGTTTTGGAATTGAATTTAACGGCTTTACGTTTAATACCGGAAGAGTGAGCGGAGAAGAATGGGGAAGTATCTTTCCTAAAATCGAAGACGACAAAGCACAGCAAACGGTTTTGTATCTCAATAGATCCCAACAATGGAAAGATAAATGGAACTTGAGCATAGGTCTACGTTATTCCAATTTTAGAAACGTAGGTCCGAATACTTATTTTACCTATGATGAAAATTATAACTTTCAGGATTCCGTGGTAATCGAAAGTGGGGTCTACCAAAGTTATCGACAATTGGATCCACGTTTGAAATTGTCTTATAAAATAGATAGTACTTCTTCGCTAAAATTGAGCTACGGAATTTATCATCAAAATCTTCAATTAATTACCAATTCAAGCTCACCATTTACCGCTTTAGAAGTCTGGTTACCTTCCAGTCCTAATATAAAACCACAGCGCGCTCATCAAGTGAATTTAAGTTATGTAAAACAATTTCCTAAAAGAGAACTTAGCATAACTGGAGAAATTTATTACAAAAAACTAAGCAATCAAATTGATTATGTAAATCATGCCAACACCTTGTTAAACCCTTTACTAGAAGGCGAGTTACGTTTCGGGAAGATGAATGCTTACGGAATAGAGCTGATGCTGAAAAAACAAATTGGACGTTTTAATGGCTGGGTTAATTACACCTATTCTAGAGCCCTGCGTCAAACGGATGCTGTCAATAATGGGGATGTCTATCCCGCCTTCCAAGATCGTCCTCATGATTTTTCATTGATGCTAAACTATGCCTTAAAGAGAAGGGTTTTATTTTCAGCTTTTTGGACTATTTACACTGGTGCCGCTTTTTCTTCTCCCACTGGCTTCTATACTTTTAACAATAATACCGTCCCTATTTACGATAAAAAACACAATGACCGACTGCCAAATTATAGACGTTTAGATATTGCGTTTAAGTTTATTTTAAATAAAAAACCAACTGCCCGCTACCAACACGATCTAACTTTTTCGATCTATAATTTCCTAGCACATAAAAATGTCGTTGCCGTTAATTTCAATCAAGTGTTAAACGAAAAAGAGGAGCCAGCAATAAGAGCAAATTTATTGTTAGAGAACGATTTGATAACCTCTCAGGCTTACCTTTTTCGGTTTTTTCCATCACTGACTTATAAGATGCAGTTGTAAAGACTTCATCTGGTCGCTTCCAGCGGTCTGGTGAGTTTCCAGTAATTAAAGGTGACTTCTAATCGAATAACATAAAATGAAAAAAATAATATTCAGCCTGTTCCTATTCTTAATAACAATTTTACTACAAAATTGTGGCGTAGAAGAAACCAACTGGGATTTCCAATCAGAAACCAACCAAAAACTGGTAGTAGAATCCATTTTAACTACTGAACAAAAAAAGCAAGCAGTTCGTCTCTCTCTCTCCCGCGATGACCTAAACGGAGTCCCAATGGCCATTACCGATGCCATCGTATCTGTCAATAATGGCCAAAATGATTTAACCTTTCTTGCTTCCACGGAAGACCCGGGATTGTATGAAAGCCCAGGACTAGCGCCAGCTCTTCCTGGCCGTTTATATACCCTTACCGTTAATTGGAATGAAGAAATATACACCGCTCAAAATCAAATGGTTTTTGTATCTCCAATTCCTCAAGTTAGGTTCAATCGTATCAACGAGGACAGTCTGAAACTCGCGAACCCACCCGGCGTTTTTTCCGCTACACAGCAAGCGATGTACGAATACAATATAGATTGGTCCGCATTGACAGGCAATGATTCTAGCCAAGCTAAACAAGTTTTTTACGTATTTGAAAGCATAGATGCGAATGGTATTTTCAAGTCCGATCCAAGCTCTGTTTATTTCCCAGAAGGCAGCCGAGTCATTGTAAAGAAATATGGATTGAACGAAGACTTTGCAGCCTATTTACGAGCATTAGCAATGGAAGTAGAATGGCAAGGCGGATTGTTAGATGAGAATTCTTCAAGTTTGCCAACCAATGTAAGCAATGGTGGTCTAGGGTATTTTGGCGTATGTGCGGTTCGGGTGGATACGGTTTGGGCGGAATGATGAGGCGATTGACTCGAAGGGATTGTCGGACGACTGATTCATTGTTTCAAAACATGCTCTTAGCTTTTCCAAATAAGCTAGTAGTTTATACCATAATAAAAATGGCTCTCAACCTATTTTGTTGAGAGCCATTTTTTTATTGAAGATTGATTTTTAATCACAATCCAAGGCATATGAAGCCAAAGGTTTATGTAATTATAATTTTGTCTCTGTTCCTACACTTTGAGCAAATAAAAGAAAACTAATGATTTTCTATTTAAAGTTTACTTCCAACTAAGGGTCTCCTCAGCTCCCTGTGTATTAAAAGCGTAATTGGATCCAAAAGGAATTAAGAAATGCCTGATTAACAGAGGTATTATTTTTACTGCTTTAATCAAAAAAAATAATTTATTATGAAAAATTTAAATGTTGTAATAGTGTTCGTTTTTAGTCTTCTAATACTCCAATCCTGTGTAGAAAAGAAATCAGTAGAAGAAGGCGTTGCTCCAACTTTGCCTTTAGCAGAATCTTTTATTATGCCATTCACTGGTTACGACGAAGAAGTGGATACCACAGGTTTTGCACCTACAGACGGAGGTACCGCAGTTCCGAGGACAGATACACACTTCAACTGGTTTCACGCTGCGACCAATATCTTTGTTTGGAATACAGTCGTTAACTTGAATTTAGTGATTCCAAAAGCCGCTTTTTTCGCAGCCTTCAATCACGACGCAGTAGCGCAAGGAAACGGTGTTTGGCTCTGGGAGTATAGCTTCACAGGCGACGCCAACAATACTTACACGGCGAAGTTATATGGCGAAGTCTTAGATCTGGAAGAAGTAAAATGGGATATGTATATCTCTAAAGTAAATGGTTTTCAGGACGTTCACTGGTATAGCGGGATTACTTCTGCGACTCAGGCAACTTGGACATTAAACCACAAGCCAAACAACCCCGAATCTTTATTAAAGATAGAACACCAAAAGAATAATGGTAGTGGAGAGGCAACGATTAAGTATACGAATATTGTTCCCAACAACGCTGGTAATGGTGACTACATCGAATTCCGGGTAGACAATACGTCTGGTGCTGATTTCGACAGAGCTTATGACATATACAAATCTTCAAACGGAAACCTCCTGGAAGCAGAATGGAATGAAGCCAATAAAAATGGTCGAGTAAAAGATGAGCAAAGATTCGGAGACACAGAATGGCGCTGCTGGGATGAGAGTCAGATAGATACAGATTGCTAGAATAGAAAATACTTTATTATCGACGCCACTTGGTTCATCATTTGAATCAAGTGGCGTTTCTGTTAGTAGTCAAGAAGTCAAACGCAAGACTCTGGAGGAGTCAAACCTACATTCACCCCGGGTCGCAACCCGGGGCTCGCAAAAAAAAAAAAACTACAAAAACGAAAGCGTCCTAAAAGCTTTCTCCACAACAACACACTTTACAGGCGTCTCCCCCAAAAACTCCCCATCCACTTCTACTAAAGTCGGCTCATCTTCAGATGACGTAATCTCAATCTCCTTTGTCTTATAAATATTTACCTCAGGATGCCGATGTAACTTCCCCAGAAAAATATGTGGCACATGCAATAAAACCGCTGTCTTAGAAACGGGTCCTGCAATAGTAAGCGCCAATTCTCCAGATTGAGGATCAGCGTGGGGAACAAACTGCATTCCACCACCGGAATATCTACAAATACCAATGTTTATAGTATAAAACCGATTTGTAATTACTTTGTTGTTAAATTGAATTTTGGCTTTGCGTAAATCATATTGAAACAAACAAGCGACCACTTGCCATAAGTAATAAAGCTGGGGCAAAAAAGTGGAGCTACTCTCTTCTTTTCTCTTCGTAACAAAAGCATCATAAGCCAATCCCGCTACATTGGAAAAGTAGCGTTCCTTTGTTTCTCCATTTTGGTTGTATTGCAATAAGCCAGCATCGTGTAAAATGATTTTAGCGGCAGCTATTTTGGGAATCCATTTTTTCCAATTGGAAGGAATCCGATGTTGTTTGATCCAATCATTTCCAGTACCGAGAGGAAGAAGTGTGTAAATCAATTCAGTAGGAGGAATAAGGTTTTGTTTGAGAATGCCATTAATAACTTCATTGTTGGTACCATCACCTCCGATTCCCATGATGTGTCGGTAGCCCGCTTTGATTCCCTCTTCCACCAATTGATATGCCTGCTCTTTTGCTATCGTTTCCACTAAATGATATTCAAAGCCATACTTTTGCAAGACTTGTTCTATCTCCAGTCGTTTTTTAGCGGCCAGTCCATTTCCTGCTACAGGGTTAAGAATGATCCACCAAGGCTCTTGACTGAGGTCTTTATGTTGGTTCATATTTGATAAATGTTAAATAAGCGATTGTGAAGAGACCTAAGTCCAAAACATCCAAATAAAAAAACAGTTTCCTGGCATCTCAATCTTCTGTCATCCCGAGCGAGCGCAGCGAGTCGAGGGACAACAAAGTCCAAAGGTTTTCAATTTCGAGCGACGTAGGAGCCGAGAAATCTACCTGCCTGCTACCGACTACCTCGCGGCACGCTAAGATAATTCTTTATTGATAACTTAGAGTCGAGTAAAAAGTAGGAGTCTGACACTGTAAGTTATTCTTTTATCGATCTTAGGCAGCTTCTAAAATCTTTTTTCGGATATTTGAGCATTGATTAGGGTTTATCTCTAGTCATAAACCCTACGAATACAAACGCACCCATAAAATGAATATCCTACAACTCGAAAACGTAACCAAAACATACGAAAACCACATAGCGGTCAATGATGTTAGTTTCAGTATCCCAAAAGGGTGCATTTTTGGCTTGTTGGGGCCTAACGGTGCTGGAAAAACTTCTCTGATTAGAATAATAACAACAATTACACGTGCAGATACTGGAACTGTTTATTTAGATGGAGAGAAACTAAGTGGTAGTCATCCTTCTCAAATTGGTTATATGCCGGAAGAAAGAGGGCTGTATAAAAAAATGAAAACGGGAGAACAATTACTTTATTTAGCCCAGCTCAAGGGCCTATCTAAAAAAGAGGCAAAAGCAGCCATTGATTATTGGTTTGAAAAGTTCAGTATAGAAAGCTGGTGGGGAAAAAAAGTAGAGGAACTTTCAAAAGGAATGCAACAAAAAATTCAATTCATTTCTACCGTTATTCACAAACCAAAGTTGCTTATCCTCGATGAACCATTCTCAGGCCTTGACCCAATCAATACTTCTTTGATGAAAGACGAGATAGACGAACTCCATAGAAATGGAACCAGCATTGTTTTTTCTACACATCGCATGGAACAGGTCGAAGAAATTTGCGAACACATCGTATTGATCAATCAAGGAAAAAATGTGCTTGAAGGATCAGTAAAAGATATTAAAAACCAATTTAAGGAAAACTTATTTCGAATTCATTACGAGGGAGAATTACCAGAAGGGCTTTATGAAAGATGTGAACTTATTCATCAGGCACCAAATTACATAACAGTAAAGTTACAAGACACAGCTTCTTCAAATGATCTGTTGCGCTATTTACTAAGCAATGGTGTTTTTATTCATGCTTTTAATGAAATATTGCCTGGCTTAAATGAAATTTTTATACGGCAAGTAGGGGAGAGTAATGAGTAAAATATTTTAGAAGACAATAGGTAAATTTCGCTTTGCACTCTTCTGATAATTAGGACTAACAACCACATTAAAAAAAAGAAATGAATAAACTTTGGCTCATCATACAAAGAGAATATCTCACTAGAGTAAAAAAACGCTCTTTCATCATCGCGACGCTATTGACGCCAATAGCCTTCGCTCTCTTTTTTATGGTTGTTGGATTAATCTTCGCTTATGACAGCGGCGAAAGCCTGCGGGTAGTGTTCATAGACCCCGGAGGGATAATGAAGAAAGAAACAAACCTCAAATCAGAAGATGATAATTCCTTACATTTTATCAAATCCAGTAAATCAATTGGCGCTTTAAAAGAGTTGGTTAACGAGGGAAAGTACGATGGCTTATTGGTTTTGCCAACTGTTGAAAATTTATATAACAAAACAGACACGATATTTTATCATTCCGATAATCAGATCAGTTTAAATATAAGCATGGCGATCAAATCGCGGGTGGGCAAAAGCATCCGAGACTATAAAATCAGAGCATTAAATATCGATCAAAAACAATTAGATGCTCTTAAGTCAGATTTGGTTTTAGACCCTGTTCCGATTAGTGAAAACGCACAAGACGAGAGTAGTATGACCAGTATCATTGGTGCTGGTATTGGAGGGGTAATGGGTTTCATTATGTACATCACTGTTTTCATTTATGGAATGATGGTGATGCGTTCAGTCATGGAAGAGAAAACGAATAGAATAGTAGAGATTATGATTTCTTCGGTGAAACCATTTCAGCTGATGATGGGAAAAATCATTGGAGTTGGAGCAGTAGGTTTGACACAGGTGGGTATTTGGATGATCTTGATTCCAGTGCTCGGTTTGGCTGTTCAATTAATTTTTGGATTTAACCCAGAGGAGCTACAACAAATGAATTCAGGCGCACCACCGCCCGATATGGAAGCACTCGGTCTAACGGTTCATGAATTAATGAATGAAATCGCCAGCCAAAATTGGTTGATGATTATTCCTCTTTTCATATTCTTCTTCTTGGGTGGCTATTTCCTTTACGCCTCTCTTTTTGCCGCTGTGGGCTCAGCGATGGGAGATGACCTAGGTGAAGGACAAGCGTTAACCATTCCAATTACCATCCCAGTCGTTTTGGCACTTTACATTATGATGGCAGCTGTCCAAGCACCACATTCTAATTTAGCGGTTTGGTCTTCCATATTTCCTTTATTTTCTCCCATTGTTATGCCCGCACGCTTGGCCTTCGATCCACCACTTTGGCAAATCGTATTGTCGGTAACCGTACTAGCATTATCCTCCGTCTTTTTCGTCTGGCTTTCCGGACGAATCTACAGAGTGGGCATTTTGATGTACGGGAAAAAGGTAACTTTCCGAGAGTTGGGAAAATGGTTGTTTTACCGGGATTAGTAGATTAGTTAAATGGACCACTGTTTAACTGCTCCCTTATAAGCCGAAAGGGAGAAAAGGTTTTACCTCAACGCTGAATGAAAGAAGGGTCTAAAATAGTTCGCAAGGTGATTTGAATCATCTGACAAGTTCTATTTTAGACCCTTTTTCTGGAACGCTATAAGTTTTACGAACCAACCAATTTACCGCACCCGTACTTCCACTCGTTGATTAGCCATATGTTCTTCTTCTTCACAAGCTATGCCATTTGCACAATGGTTTACCAGTTGCGTTTCGCCCACCCCGGCAGCGACTACACGTTTCGCCTCTACTCCTTTATATAACAAGTAGTTCTTGATGGCTTTTGCCCGTTTTTGTGAAATCGTCATATTGTTTTCATCGTAACCAATACTTTCGGTGTGTACCGTAACCTCTAGCTGTAAGGCTGGTTGTGCCAACAACATTTTAGCAATAGGCTCTAATTGTAAAGTCATCTTTGGTGCGAGTAAGTATTCACCAGGGAAGTAATTCATATTCTCTAAAACATAATACATTCCTACTTCGTATTTCCCTTTGATTACCGTTTTTTGAAAAGCTTTAGAGCTCATCGCTTCTTTGGAAATATCTCCAGCATTTTTTTCTATGGTAATCTCTTTTGGAGCTTCTGCACTTTCAACGGATGAGCCAGAGCGATGTTCTATACTAGGAGGATTGCTGCTCACTTCGCTAACTGATAAAAGGTCATCTCCCACAACTTTCTGTAGGTCGTTATCAATAGGGTTATTAGACATGGACTCTTGGTTTTCTGTTACAACTCCTGTCGACTCCATAAGAATGTCCGTTTCCGTCGTTTTTACGATTGGGGTCGTTTCCATTTTAGGAATGTCTTGGACCTCTGGAGTTTCGACAGTAACCGGTTCAACTACTTCAATCGATTCACTGACGATGTCAACTTCTTCCGTCTCTATGATTTTTGTTGTTTCTATGTTAGGAATATCTTGGGCTTCTGGAGTTTCGATTACAGTGCTTTGAACCAACTCAGTAGATTCTTCGACGACATCGACCGCTGTTGTTTTTTCAATGGCCGTCGTTTCCATGTTAGGAACATCACTTATTGTTGGAGCTTCAGTGATCGTTTTTTCATTGATGGTCGAAGCAACTTCATCAGGTGCAGGAATACTCCCATCTAGAGCGAAAATAAAGACGTCATCGTTTCCTTTTTTTCTGGAAGAAGTGAAAGCTCCTCGAGTATTTTCTGTGTTTAGAAAAATGGAAATATCATCCATTGGGCTGTTGATAGGTTGACCAACATTGATTGGCTTCGCCCAAGTTCCATCTTCTAGTTTTTCGGTAACGAAAATATCAAAACCACCATAACCGATATGTCCTTTGGAACAAAAGTAGAGTTTACCATCTGTGTTCATAAAAGGAAAGCCCTCATGCGCTGAGGTATTAATGGTTGAATCCATGTTAATGGCTTTGCCCCATTTGCCTCCCTTTTTTTGCGTGTAGAAAATATCAGTACCTCCTTTTCCTCCTGGTTTGTCAGAGACAAAAAACAATGTATTTCCGTCTGGCGAAATAGCAGGATGCATATAGTTGTAAGCATTTCTACAAACAGAGACAATTTCAATTTTTTTCCATTTTCCTTTTTCTCTTTTAGCAGAATGCAATTGTAAGGTAAAAGCATTTTTTCGATTACTGGTGTTCCCATTTCTGGTAAAGTAAACCTCACTGCCATCAGGTAGAAAACTGGCGTTTGCATTATTTTTGTTATGTTCGTTGAGTTTTCCAGAAAAAGATTTCGGTTCACTCCATTCGTTTTGGTCGTTAAGTTTGCTAGCGTAAAGTCGAATGAAGTCACGGCCAGTCGCTCCAGATTTTTGTTTCAATAATTTGACGCCCGTTTTCCGATCGGAAGAAAATACTAGTTCATTGTTATAAAAAACCGGAGAGCTATCGTCATAATCGCTGTTGTATGGAAATTCCATTACTGTTGCTTCCGGAAACAGAGGTGTAAGGAAAGGAATTTGATCGCAGGACATTGCCATACGCATTCCTTTTTCCTCATCTGGCTCGAGCTCGTGAAATTTCAGAAACCAGATTTTGGCTTCCTGATATTTTCCTTGGCTCATCAGAACTTCACCATAGTAGAAAAAGTTATCGGGGCGTGCTCTCTCTTCTGTAACGAGTTGAGCGTATAGTTTCTCTGCCTTTTGCATCTGGTTAAGCGTTTTGTAACAAAAGGCTAATTTAGATCGTGCGCTTTTGCTGTTTTTGCCTGTTAGGCCTTTTTCGTATAAAGGAATAGCTTCAGCATAACTTTGTATGCGATACAATGCGTTAGCTTTTTTAAAGTCTGCTTTTTGTGCGAAAGCAAGGCTAACATTGAGTAGGCAAAATAAGAGTACCGATAAAATATGTTTTGTAAATTGTTCCATGATGGACATTTAATGAAAGATAAAGCGATATTGTTGGCAGTAGGTCTTTTCAGCAAGTGATATGCATGAAATTTTCTACCTTGCAATCAACAAAGTGTTTAGTATAAAATTTTAATGAGTTGAATGTGTAGGTTATATAGTTCTAGTATCTAATAAGCACCAAAGATTGAATTTGGAACCAAGATATTGGGCTACTAATTCTATGTAGTATTACACAAAAAATAATATGACATTCTTTGCGATGAAATTTTTTAGCTAAAGCACTCTCCCTTAGGACGTTAAGCTTTAACTAAAAGCTTCCAGAATGTCATTTAATCTTTTGTTGTTGCTATAACGGTGATGCTGTTACCAAATTTTGAGATTACGTCTTTAGTTAACAACACTTTAACTGCAAAAATGGTGCAATCATTTAATAAGAACATGGGTTTTGCTCGTTATTAAATAGATCAAGTAAACAGTTTAAGATAAATAATAGGTTATAAGGGCCTATTTCGGCAAGCTTGACACCAGTCTTTTAAGCTTAACTCTACGTCAAAAATAACAATTTTATGAAAAATCAATTACTTCTTATCTTTTGTGCATTTCTGATTTCTTCGCTTTCGCTAAACGCGCAAATCACTGAACAAACTAAAAGTATGAGTGAAGGCATCCAAAATGCACTTGTTTTGGACTTGCCCGATACCAACGATAAATTTGTGAATAAACTCTGGAAAAAGTACTTGAAAGGCTTTAAAGGAGGGAAAAGCAAGAAGAATAAAAAGGAAAATCAAGTTTTTACCAGTAATATTAAGATACCGGAAATAGGTGGTAGTGATCCGATAAACATTTATACCCGTACCACTGAAATAGGAGATGATGTACAACTCACGCTTTGGGTGGACCTTGGAGGAGCCTTTTTAAGCTCTTCTGAACATCCAGAGGAGTACCTAGAGGGAGAGAAGCTATTGATGCGTTTTGGCTTGGAAGTGACGAAGGAAAAAATTAAAATAGAAATCGAAAAAGAAGAAGACCGATTGAAGAAATTGGAGAAAACGCTAAAAAAATTGCAGAGAGCTAATGATAATTTCCACCGTGACATAGAGCAGGCTAAAGAAAAAATAAAGAAAGCAGAGAAGAATATTGAAGAAAACGAAGCAGATCAAGAGAATACAGATAAACTTATCGAAGAGCAAAAAGAGGTGGTGAAGAAAGTGATGAAGAGGTTGGAGGAGTTGTAGGGATACTTCATGTTTTGATGGCCTTCTTTTAAGTCGGTCATTGCTTTCTCTTAGCTTCAATGAAAAGGGTGTGGACAGTTTGTCTTCACCCTTTTCATCGTTATGTGCTAGGCCTTCTTGATCGTCTTTATTTATTCAAAAATCTTAATGAAAGGAGAGAAGATGAAATTAATTAAAACATTTTGTTTAAAAAGTGGTATATTTGTTTTTGAAACTAAAGCCTAGAAGGGCCTAAAAGGAAAGAGGAGGAAAGTATTGTGGAAAACAAGGCTTTTTGGTGTAGAATTGAATATAAGAGCTTATTTCTACACAAAAATCAAAGCTTAGTTTTAAAAGAAGAGCTGAAGAGGTACTTTAAATTTACGAATAGTGTAAGTTTTTAATATGTGTAAAGGCACAATCATTCAATAGCTAAATTGATACTTGTAAATATCAATTTTAATAAAATAAAATATATAAACAGATTTTTAAATGTATTTTTGAAAAGGTTACTAACATTGACAAAAGGTTACTAACATTTTTCGGAATACTTACCAACATCTGTTGATAACTCCTGTGGAAACGGGATTAGTAAAGGTTTACATAATAGCGTAGCTTTGCTTAGGTATTCTACTATTTAACATAAAAACAAATGTCAGATAACAATTTCAATAAGGGAAAGGGAGACTACAAGGGGAAAAAGAAGGGCGTAGATGTCCCTTCTCAACTCTATGGGAAGGTGCAGCCTCAATCTATTCCATTGGAAGAAGCCGTTTTGGGAGCTATTATGCTTGACAAGGACGCCTTCTCTGTTGTATTGGACATTATAAGCTCTAATAGTTTTTACCTGGATGCTCACCAGGAAATCTATAAGGCAATGCTGCACTTGTTTGAAAAAACTCAGCCTGTTGATTTGCTAACGGTAACGGAACAACTCAAGAGTGCCGGAGTATTAAAACAAGTAGGAGGTCCTTATTATCTAGTAGAACTCACAAATCGTGTCGCTTCTGCAGCCAATATAGAATACCATGCTCGTATCATTTCTCAAAAGCACATTCAAAGAGAATTGATTCGGGTTTCCACCAAAGTAATTAAAGACGCTTTCGAAGATACCACTGATGTATTTAGTTTGTTAGATGAAGCAGAACAAGGTTTGTTTAACATCACTCAGCAGAACCTAAGTCGTAGTTACGAATCAATGGGAACGCTAACCAGTCGTGCCTTAAAACAATTAGAAGAGTTGGCGAGTAAAGACTCCGCAGGTTTGACGGGAGTGCCTACAGGTTTTACCGATTTGGATCGTTTGACTTCCGGTTGGCAGCCTTCGGATTTGATCATTGTGGCGGCTAGGCCGGGAATGGGAAAATGCTTAGGAAAAGGGACTAAGGTCTTGATGTATGATGGCTCCCTCAAAAAAGTTGAAGATATAGAAGTAGGAGAAGCTCTGATGGGAGATGATTCGACACCACGTAAAGTTCTTTCACTGGCAAGAGGCCAAGAGAAAATGTATTGGGTTCGCCAAAATAAAGGAATAGATTACCGAGTGAATGAGAGCCATATTCTTTCGTTGAAAAGAAGTCGTACAGAAGGCCCACACAAAAATGGGGACGTTCTGAATATTTCAATAAAAGATTATTTGCCAAAAGCAGATAAATTCAAATCGAATTATAAAGGCTATAAAGTAGGAGTAGATTTTAATGAACAAGAGGTACCGCTCCCCCCATACTTTTTGGGCCTTTGGTTAGGAGATGGAGTTTCGAGCAAATCCGAAATTTCAAATACAGACGAGGAAGTAGTAACTTATTTAGAAGGGTATGCAACAGACTTAGGCTTGACCTTGAAAAAATACCATAACAATCCGGCGAAATGTCCACAATATAGTATTACAGGTGGCTATACTGGGAATAAGGGTTACTCCATAAAAGTAGAATTACGAAATATTGGGGTGTTAAATAACAAGCATATTCCAAAAAAATATTTAATTAATTCTGTTGAGAAAAGACTAGAGCTTCTTGCAGGTTTATTGGATTCTGATGGTCATTATAATGTACAATCCAACGGTTACGAGATAACTCAAAAAAATAAAGGGCTAACGGAGGATATAAAATTACTGTGTGATTCCCTAGGTTTTAGAACCTCCTTGATTCCAAAAATGGCATCGATTAAATCGATCGGTTACGAAACAGAAGTATATCGTGTTAGGATATATGGAGATGTTGATCGTATTCCTGTCAGAATAAAAAGAAAGATTGCGAACCCGTGGAATAGTAAAGTAAACTGGCAAGTGACTGGCATTCAAGTCGAATATGACAAGGTAGACGATTACTATGGTTTTGAAATTGACGGAAACAAACTCTTCTTGTTAGAAGATATGACGGTGACACATAACACATCTTTTACGTTAGCGCTAGCTAGAAACGCCGCCGTTGATTTCAATAAAGGCGTCGCCTTCTTTTCTCTGGAGATGTCAAATGTTCAGCTTGTCCAACGTTTGATTTCTATGGAAGCAGAAATATCCGGTAGTAAATTGCGTGGTGGTCAGTTAGAGGATTACGAATGGCAGCAACTGCAAAGCGCAATCGAAAAAATGAGTGAAGTACCCATCTATATTGATGACACGCCTGGTATCAATATTTTCGAGCTTCGTGCAAAGTGTCGCCGTATGAAAATGCAGCACGATATTCAGCTGATCATTATTGATTACCTCCAGTTGATGAGTGGTGGCCCAGAGGCAGGGAAAGGAAATAGAGAGCAGGAAATTTCAGGAATTTCCAGAGCTTTGAAAGGATTGGCAAAGGAGTTGAGTGTACCCGTTATCGCCTTATCTCAGTTGAGTAGAGCAGTGGAATCTAGAGGGGGAGATAAGCGGCCAATGCTATCGGATTTGAGGGAGTGTATTACTGGAGATACTTTGATTTATAGAGCAGATACTGGTGCTTATCAAAGAGTAGATGAGCTACTTGATCAGACCAATTTTGAAGTTCTAGCTATGGATAAAGAGCTAAAACTGCAAAAAGCGAATTGCCTAGAAGTTTGGGAAACAGGAGAGAAAGAAGTATACGAGGTGGAGACGCAATCTGGGCATACAATTAGAGCTAGTTTGAATCATCCTTTTTATACCGTAGGTGGTTGGCAACAGTTGGTAGATATTAAGGAAGGCGATTTTATTGCGACAAGTAGAGTGCTGCCAAGTGGGAAATCAAGTTCCTTAAAAGATGAAGAAATAATTATCCTTGCACACATGATTGGAGATGGTTGTTATGTGGCAAGACAACCGATTCACTATACCAGTCAGGAACAAAAATCACTGAAGGTTGTAGATAAATCTGCTAAGAAGTTATGGGCTATTAAAAGTAGATTGGTAAAAGATCCTTCATCGAAAAGCTGTTATCACTTATACTTACCCTCTCCTTATCACCTGACTCATGGCGTAAAACATCCATTTAGTAATTTGTTAGAGAAAGTAGGTTTAGAGAAAGCACGATCTTTTGAAAAGACAATTCCTCCGATGATCTTTAAGAGTAGTAAAGAACAAATTGCGCTGTTTATAAAGCACTTATGGTCAACGGATGGAGGAGTGCATATACGAGAAGATAGGGGAGCATCTAAAATCCACTATGCTTCAAATTCTTTGGAATTAATAAAGGGTTTGAAATCATTACTATTGCGGTTTGGGATTAATCAAGCATTCAAAAAGCACAAAAGAAAGGCTATAAGCCAGGTTATAATTTGAATGTAACAGGTAAGCCAAACATTCTGCAATTCGCAAAAGAAATCAATATTTTCGGGAGTAAATCAGAAAAGGTAAAAGAATTAGTTAAGCGATTTGAAATAGTTAATCACAATACTAATTCAGATGTAATTCCAAAAGCAATTTGGAATGAAATTAAGAAGATCAAAACAGAAAAAGGCTTTTCAGAAAGGAGTTTCCAAGCGGAACTTGGAATGTCTTATTGTGGCTCAAGCTTATATAAAAGTAATTTATCTAGAAAGCGCTTGGCTAAAGTATCTGGTATTTTAGAAAATGAAGAACTTGATCAACTTGCTTCTAGCGATATTAAATGGGAAAAGATAAAATCAATTACTCATATTGGAAAAGAAATGACTTATGATCTTCATGTTGAAGAACATCATAATTTTGTAGCAAACGATTTTATTATTCATAACAGTGGTGCAATCGAGCAAGATGCGGATATCGTATCCTTTATTTACCGCCCAGAATATTACTCCATCTTAGAAGATGAAGAAGGAAACTCCCTCAAAGGAATCGGTGAAATTATCATCGCCAAACACCGTAACGGAGCCTTGGATACGGTGAAGCTAAAATTTACCGATCGCTTCGCTAAATTCTCCAACGTAGATGATCCAGATTTCAATCAGCTACTCTCCGCAGGGGGCATGGATCCGGGGTCAACAACCAATATTATAACAAGATCCTCCCGTATGAATGACGATGAGGATATTCCGTTTTAAGCAAATGGTTAAAAGCTAACAGTTAATAGTTAATGAAAAGAAATAACAAACGTTCCGGGAAATCTTTAGATTTCAACAAAGCCCGGAATCCAGGTAAGGAAGGCCCAAAAGGGCGTGAACCGGTTGAGGTCATTGGAATGCGACTTAATAAATACGTCGCACACTGTGGCGTTTGCTCTCGACGTGCCGCAGCGGAACTAGTCAAACAAGGACAGATAAAGGTCAATGAAAAAGTGGTGCTGGAACCTTTTTATCAAATAGAAGAAGGGGATGTGGTTAAACACGAAGATAAAGTCATCGAACCACAAACCAACCAAGTGTACATTTTGTTAAATAAACCCAAAAATACGATTACGACGGTTAGTGACGAACGAGATAGGAAAACGGTAATGGATCTATTGGAAGGAAAAATCAAAGAACGTATTTTTCCAGTAGGAAGATTGGATAGAGAAACAATGGGATTGCTTTTATTGACAAATGATGGCGACCTCGGTAAAAAATTGACCCACCCCAGTCATAAAGTCAGTAAGATATACGAAGTGGTTTTGGATAAGCCAGTTACACAGGAGCATTTCGATCAGATTAAAAAAGGTTTGGAATTAGAAGATGGCCTCGCTCCAGTTAAGAACTTGCATTACCTTTCGGAAAAGTCTTTTGAGAAAAATGAAATAAGTATTGAAATTCAAATTGGCCGTAACCGTATTGTTAGACGAATTTTTGAAAGCTTGGGTTATACCGTTAAAAAACTGGATAGAACTTATCTGGCTGGTTTAACAAAGAAAGATTTACCCCGAGGCAGATGGCGTTTTTTGAGTGAGCGGGAGATTATTATGTTGCGGCATTTTGTGTAGGAGGCACCTTTGATTTGATTATAGCGTGGAAAAAATTGATTTTTAAGACTATTTTTCCGAACTTAGTAATACTAAAGTTATTCGTATGAATCTAGAAAAATATGAATTAAAGGCTGGTGAAAAGTTAGAGGTGTTTGAATTTATTAGTATTGGAAGTTATGGTAAAATTCCTAAAATGGTGCAGTATACACCAACGAATTATAAGGATTTATATAACTTAGGATTTGGAGATAAAAATGAAATTACTGGGGATATTGATGACACTGTAATTTCAAATAATGGAGATAGCGAAAAGGTTCTTGCTACAGTAGTTGCAACACTCTACGCTTTTATTGATGAACATCCTGAGGCTATGATTTATGCGACAGGAAGTACAAGATCAAGAACTAGACTTTACCAAATAGGAATTTCAAAATATCTAAAGCAAGTAAAAGAAGATTTTGAAATTTTTGGTGAATTAGAAAATGGTTGGGAGAATTTTAAGAAGGGAGTAAATTATAAAGGGTTTTTAGTGAAAATTAAACTTTGAATTATGAAAATAAGCGATATAGACACAAAAAAGAAACCTATTATTTTGATTGATAAAACGTTAGATTTTTTCAATGATAAGGTTCTATTTCCTGATAAATTGGAAAAAACTAATGAGATGCTTAAGAAAGTTGGGCTTCCTAAAATAGGAATTAAGAGAAAAGCTTAACGGTTATTGGTAGAGAAAGATGGATAGGATTGTACATAAAGGAAGGTTCAACATTTACGAATGATTTTAATGGAGTGTTTACTCAGTTTGATTATACTGAATTTATATTTTATTCCTGTTTTATTTTTGGAATGAGCGGATTAAAGAAAATATGGTAGTAATGTGACTTCGCTAGAGAAGTCCAGTATTCAATCGCTATAGGGCTTACTCAAACCAACTCCTTAACAAACCAAAATCCCCGAACCAATCCATGCTCATCAAAACTAGAGGCATCGTCCTTCGCGCCATTAAATACTCAGAGACTTCCGTTATCATGGATGTCTTTACCGAAGAGAAAGGCCTTCGTTCCTATATCGTAAGTGGGGTTCGTTCCAGAAAACCACAAGTAGCTGCCAGCCTTCTTCAACCGATGAATCTGCTCGATATGGTCGTCTATCATCGAGATGACAAAAGCATGTGTCGTACTAAAGAACTCAGCTCTGAGTATCTTTATGAATCCATTCCTTTTAATCTCAGCAAAGGCGCTGTTGGGACATTCATCATAGAATTGTTACAAAAAACGTTGAGAGAACCCGGAGAACAGGAAGAGCTATTTGATTTTCTGCACGGCTTCTTTTTGTTTGTTGATAAATCGACAGCTCCAGCAAAAAATATTCACTTGTGGTTTATGCTTCAATATTCCGCTTACCTGGGTTTCATGCCTGGAGAGCGGTATGGGGAAGCCACACCAATCTTTGATTTACAAGAAGGAGTATTTGTGGAAACAGCTGAATCCACCCATTCCCTGCAACCGCATTTCGCAGCTTTGTTAGATGAGCTATTGCATTGTGATATTTCGGAATGCCATGCGGTGAAAATGTCGAAAGAAGATCGGAAGTTTTTACTGAGGGAGTTGGTCAAGTACTATAAGCTACATGTAGAAGGCCTGACAACCTTGAATGCTTTGAGTGTTTTGGAAGTGGTATTTGGATAAGAACATTTTATGAAATCCCAACATGCGCTAAGCTCCTACCTTATAACTTCTCCCCCTTATAAAAGAACTGCAAATACACCCACGCTATTAAAACCAAACCTGCCGAAATAAAATAAGCCTTTGGAAAATTAGAAGGATCATTATCATGCAACCAAGCAGAAAGCAGCGCGCCAAACCCAATTCCAACCTCCAAGGCAATATAGACCGTAGCCATATATCGTCCTCGCCGTTCCTCAGGACTGATGTCAATAACCCAGGCGAAAACAGAAGGAGAAGCAACACCTGTAGAAAAACCCAGCGCACCTGCCGCCAACATCAAATCCAACTGACTATCCGCTAAACCAAGATATACCAATGAAGTGGAAACCAGTATAATGGCAACTTTAACGATGGGAATTCTACCATACCTGTCAGAAACTTTTCCAGCCACTAATATCGACATGACGGCAAAAATAGTGAAACTCGAAAATAGCAATCCTTTATTCGCAAATCCCAAATGATCTGCCTGATCCGGTGAAATAGTAAGTAGAATACCAAAAGGCATGTAAACAAAAACGGCCACTAAAGCAATCGGCAAAGCTTTTCGTTCGATGATTTCCGTCGAGTTCAACTTCAACATCGAGAAGCGAAAAGGCTGTGGATCAGTTAAGCTCTCTTTTAGCCCCAACAGAATGACAATGGAAAGAAGCGCCAATAGGGAAGAGACATAAAACATGGCGTTCAGCGAATAATGATTGACTAAGAAACTTCCGAGCGGTGGAAACATAGAAGCTCCAAGGTTGGCACTTACACCCATCATACCCATTGCTTCTCCTCTCCGGTGTACCGGAACAATATCCGCAGCAAAAGCTACAGTTGCCGTTGGTTTAAAACCTGTAGAGAAACCATGAAGAAAACGAAGAAACAAAAAACCCGATACGGTAAGTAATAATGGATATAACAAGCTACACACGACACAAACTAATGTCCCAATAATCATAACCGGTATCCGCCCAATCAAATCAGTCAGCTTTCCACTAATCGGACGGGACAAACCAGCAGATAAAGTGAATAAAGCTATAATCAAACCCTTATAATCGCCTCCTCCCATTGAAGTCAAAAAGGCAGGCATTTCAGGAATAATCATGTTGAAACTACCGGAAAATAGAACGTTACTCAGACAAAGTAAGATGAAGGGAAGCGTATAAAGTTTGACCGGGGTTTTTAGCATGCGCGAAGGTAAGTAATGACTCAAGAATAAAGCATCATTTTTAGTGCTTTTTGAAAAGGCAAAGGTTGAACATGACCTTTAGCACTATATCAAGAAAGAAGGTTCCTCTAAATAACGAATTCTCTCTAATCAGCAACGAATCCTCTTTCAATTAACACATATATTAAGATCAATTCAGAACATCTCCTGTTTTATGCTAATTTTAGGCTGAGAACGGAATAGAAAGGCAAGAACAGATTTCGTTATACTAACTGCCGATGACGCATCGTTTACTCAAAATATCAAAATAAGCTGATACTAATGACCACACCAGATCAACCAACACCTGAACCATTTACATCTGAAAATAAGCCGACCTTCATAGAAAAGGTAAAATTTCTTGCTAACGAAAAGTGGATCGGCTTCAAAATTTGGTGGGCCGCTTATACCGAAGACAAATCTAGGCTCGGAATCTTCTTCCGTATAGCAGGCTTGGCTGTCGGCAGTATTCTCCTAATGACTTTGTTTTTTGTACTTATGATTCGGTTTGGCGCTTTTGGAAAACTACCAAGCCAAAAAGAGCTGGTCAATATCCGAAATGACAATGCCTCCGAAGTCTATTCATCCGATGGCGTCCTTCTCGGAAAATACTATATACAAAACAGAACCAATGTCGGTTTCGATGAAATTTCACCAGATCTTATCAATGCGCTAATTGCAACAGAGGATGCCCGATTCTTCGAACATCAAGGAGTAGATATTCGCGCTTTGATGAGGGTGTTGTTTAAAACAATACTTTTACAAGATGATTCTGGAGGAGGTGGGAGTACCATTAGTCAACAGTTGGTTAAGAATTTATACGCTCGAGAAAAACATTGGCCGGTAACCATGCTGGTCAATAAGGTTAAAGAAATGTTTGTAGCAAAACGTCTAGAAAAAGTATATTCTAAAAACGAATTGGTGGGCGTTTACCTTAATACGGTTCCTTTTGGTTCCAACATATTTGGAGTAGAGGTAGCAGCACGTCAGTTTTTCAATACCTCAGCCAAAGATATTAAGACAGAGCAAGCGGCTGTTTTGGTAGGGATGCTAAAAGCGAATACTTATTACAATCCTGTTCGAAATCCGGAAAATGCGAAGAAGCGTCGGAATACAGTATTGAATCAAATGAAGAAATATGAGTATATCAATAAAGCAACTTGTGACTCTTTAAAACAATTGGAAATAGAGGTGGAATATAATAGGGAACGTCATTATGACGGGCAAGCAACCTACTTCCGCGAACATCTTCGTCAGGAGTTAAAAGAAATTTTAAAAAATTACAAAAAAGCAGACGGCAGCGATTATAATCTGTACACAGATGGAATCAAAATATACACAACAATAGATTCCCGTATGCAGGCTTACGCGGAAAAAGCAGTAACGACTCACCTTAAAAACTTACAAAAGTCTTTCGATAAACATTGGAAAGGAAAGAAGGTTTGGGGCGATGAAAAAGTACTGAATCGGGAAATGAAAAAATCAGATCGATATAAAAAGCTAGTGGCAAAGGGCTTGGACGAAACAGCGATTAGAAAAGACTTCGATCGAAAATACAAGATGACGATCTTTACCTGGGAAGGAGAAGAAACTCAGGAACTAAGCCCGATGGATTCCATTAAATATTACTTTGCAATGCTCAACGCCGGTTTCATGGCGATGAACCCATCCAACGGTAATGTCATGGCTTGGGTGGGTGGTTCCAATAACAAATATTTCCAGTACGATCATGTCAAAGCCACCCGTCAGGTCGGTTCTATTTTTAAGCCGATCGTTTACGCGAAAGCCTTACAAAACGGTTACTTCCCCTGTGATTATTTCGACAATCGTTTGGTAACTTATACCGAGTACGACGATTGGACACCACATAATTCAAATGACAAATACGGTGGTCTTTACTCGATGGCCGGCGCATTGAGTAATTCGGTAAACTCCGTTGCAGTAGATTTAATTATGCGTTCCGGTTATGAAGATGTGCAAGAGTTGGCCAAAGAAATGGGAATCAAAAGGAAGATACCAGATGCACCTGCTATTGCATTGGGTGCAGCTGATTTATCACTCATGGATATGATACAGGTCTATGGTACATTTGCCAATCGAGGGAAACATGTCACGCCGCGCTACCTCACCAAGATATCAGATGATGAGGGGACACTCATCGTGGAATTCGAACAAGAAGCGCCCATAGAAGTTTTGACAGAAGACTACGCTGATGTGATGACCAAAATGATGGAGATGGTCGTGGATAGCGGTACGGCCAGAAGACTTCGCTTTTTATACAAATTCAAAAATGATATCGCTGGGAAAACAGGAACTACCCAGTCGCATTCTGATGGTTGGTTTATGGGTTTTACGCCGAATATGGTAGCTGGGGCTTGGGTTGGTGGAGAGTATCCACAGGTTCGTTTCAGAACTATTCGTGAAGGTCAAGGGGCTAACACTGCTCTTCCTATTTGGGCTATTTTTATGAAAGAAGTATATAAAGATAAAGCCTTTAAAGCAATGGAACAGGCTAGATTCCACGAACCAAGTTTGGCATTAATGGAATCAATTACTTGTCCTCCATATGTAAAGGAATTACCTATAGCTGTGGTCGAGGAAGACCTTGGTGGAGGTATCAATGAGCAAATCGACGATTTACTGGATGCACTGAAAAACCCTAAAATGAGGAAGAAAGAAGATCAGGTAAATAAAAGTCCAGAGCAGGTCAGGCGAGAAAAGGCAGAGGCACGTCGTAAACGCTCAGAGGAAATTAAAAAAAGGAATGAACGGACGAAGAAAAAGAAGACGAAAAAGAAAAAACGGAAGAAGTTTTGGGATAAGGTTTTTGACCGAAATGGTTAAAGATTAGTCGCTATACTTTCCTATTCATAGGACAAAGAGGTCAGGTACCTTTGGCTCGATATATTACCGGGTTAAAGACTCCTGACCTCTTTGCGTTTTACTTTCCCTTTATCAACTATTTATGGGATAGATAGAGGTCAAGGTAGACGAGTTATTAATGTGGTGACGCTAAACTAAATCGACCTAACTCTCGTAATACCAGCTAATTGACTTTATTAACTGTTTAACGTACATGCTCCTATTCATAAAAAGACTACAAATAAGTCTACCATAATACATTTCACCGTCAAAAAAACTAGCAAACTAAAGGCACCTTCATTACCTTTACGTTTTTAGGACTAATGCCACCATTTACATACCAATAGCTCAACATAAATAAGATGCCGACAACAACGACCTCTGTCATCAAATACAATCGTGGAAAAATCAGCGACAAAGTGCTGAAAGAACTATATGTCAACCTCTTACGTCCACGTCTAGTAGAAGAAAAAATGCTGATCTTGCTCCGCCAGGGCCGAATCAGTAAATGGTTTTCAGGCATTGGGCAGGAAGCCATCTCTGTAGGAGCTACTTCTGTAATGCAGGACCACGAGATCATTTTCCCAATGCACCGTAATCTAGGTGTATTTACGACTCGAAAAGTGCCACTCGAACGTCTTTTCTGCCAATGGCAAGGTAAAGCACCTGGTTTTACAAAAGGAAGAGATCGCTCTTTTCACTTTGGAACGCTAGATTATAATATCGTTGGTATGATCTCTCATCTTGGTCCACAGTTGTCTCTGGCAGGAGGAGTTGGACTGGCGCACCAGTTGAAAGGAGAGCCAGGAGTATCCTTGGCATTTACTGGGGAAGGAGGGACCAGCGAAGGAGAATTCCACGAAGCATTAAACGTAGCTTCGGTTTGGCAACTACCGGTTATCTTTATGATAGAAAATAATGGATACGGATTGTCTACGCCAACATCACAACAATACAATTGTAAAGATTTAGCTGATAGAGCTAAAGGCTACGGAATGCGGTCTTACATTCTTGATGGAAACAATGTGTTAGAAGTATATAGCACTTTGAAAAAAATAGCAGCGCAAATTCGTAAAAAGCCAGAACCAGTTCTTATTGAATGCAAAACATTCAGAATGCGTGGGCATGAAGAAGCATCCGGTACGAAATACGTTCCCAAAGAATTGATGGAAGAATGGGGAGCTAAAGATCCATTACTGAATTACGAACAATACTTGCTTTCGCAAAAACTATTGACAGAAACAGAGATTACAGAATTACGCGCGAGCATTAAAAAAGAAATCAACGATGGCTTGGAAGTCGCTTTTGCTGAACCAGTCATCAGTAGTACACCAGCTCAGGAATTGGCCGATGTTTATGCGCCACACACACAAGAAGTTGTAGCTCCTGTTAATGATTCCGTTACAGAAAAACGCTTTGTAGATTCAATCAAGGATGGTTTACATGCTGCAATGACAAAGCATGACAACTTAATATTGATGGGACAAGATATAGCAGACTATGGTGGTGTTTTCAAAATCACAGATGGCTTCCTTGATGAGTTTGGTCGCGGACGAGTTCGTAACACGCCTATTTGTGAAAGTGTAATTGTAGGTATAGGTTTAGGGTTGAGTCTAAAAGGCTACAAGTCGATGATCGAGATGCAATTTGCTGATTTTGCAACTTGTGCGTTTACACAAATAATAAATAACCTAGCCAAGGTTCATTACCGTTGGGGAACCAATGCAGATGTCGTTATTCGAATGCCTTCTGGTGGTGGAGTAGGAGCGGGGCCTTTTCATTCTCAAACGAATGAGGCTTGGTTTGCACATACTCCTGGTTTAAAAGTCGTTTATCCTTCTAATCCATACGATGCTAAAGGATTGTTGTTGGCTAGTTTTGAGGATCCAAATCCAGTATTGTTTTTTGAGCATAAAGCATTATATCGAAGCCTCTCCGCTGAAATTCCGGATGATTATTACACGGTTGAAATTGGAAAAGCAAAGACAGTTAAGGAAGGAAGCCAGCTTTCGATCATCACATACGGAATGGGCGTACATTGGGCGACAGAAGCGATAGCCAACATGAATCTCGATGCGGAAATCATCGACTTACGAAGCTTGGTGCCATTAGATTATGACGCAATTGAAGCAACGGTAAAAAAGACAAATCGAGTATTGGTTTTACACGAAGATAGTTTGTACGGAGGCTTAGGTGGAGAAATTTCTGCATACATCTCTGAACATTTATTCGAGCATTTGGATGCTCCTGTACTAAGAGTGGGCTCAATGGATACGCCAATCCCATTTGCTACAGAGCTGGAAAAGGATTATTTGCCAAAAGAACGATTAGTGGAGCAGTTGGAGCGTTTGGTGAAGTATTAATGGAGAAAATAAGGGTAAAAATGAATTCATTCATTATTCCAAATCATTTTGTAATTTTGCAGCTTAAGTAACAACGAAAAATTAACTTTAGAGTCTGGAAGTATTAAGATATAACGAAACGACCTCATGGAGAGCAGGTTATCTTACTACTTCCAATCAAAGGTTCTGAAATTATTTTTTGTGTAATACTAAATTGAAATAGAATAAAATACGGTACACTTTTTAGAAACAAGCTTCATCCTGACCGATACGCCTTTGGGCGGCGGTTGCCCTTTAAGGGCTAGGAGTAGCGGGGGGCAAAAAGTGGATAGTATAAATAAAAATAAAACTAAAATAAAATTAGATGAAATTAGATGAATTTGTAGCCGTTAGTGGATTACCAGGTGTTTTTAAAATGGTAGCCAACCGAAGTAACGGATTGATTGTAGAGAACATAGAAACTGGTAAGCGGAAATTTGCACCTACTCGTAGGCATCAGTTTACGCCATTGGCCTCTATTGGTATTTACACCGACGGACCTGAAGATACACTGGAACTGAAAGAAGTATTTCGTTCCATGTTAGAAAAAGTAACGACTAACCCTCCCGTTTCACACAACTCGGATGGAAAGACATTGGCGGAGTATTTTCGGGCAGTGATGCCGGATTATGACGAGGACCGGGTGAGCGTTGGAGATATCAAGAAAGTAGTGAAATGGTTTACTTTTTTGAATGCTAAAGGGCTTTTGTCTTTAGAAGAAGAGGAAGAAGAAACAAGCGAGGACACAACAACCGAGAAAGCGAAAACCGAGGAGGCGAAAATAGAGAAGGCCGAAGAAAAAAAATAAGAGAATTAGTAGAGCTGTTTCCGCTCGAAGTTTTCAAAAAATAAAAGTTGTCAATTTTTAGGACTGTAAAAAAGCCTAACTAATAGCGCTACGAAATTTTAAGGAACTATTCCTTACCTTTCGTGGCGCTGTTTTATTTTAGGGATGATTGAATAAGTAACAACGAAAAATTAAATTCAAAGATTCTGAAATTATTTTTTGTGTACTACTAATATATCAAAAGAGTCCCTTAGGACCTCAAATACCTGCCTAATGAAAAAATCAATACTCTTCGCCCTTCTACACTTAATAGGTTTTCAACTCATAGGCCAAGGATTTAGTATAACATCTTACGATGTCCAAATTAAAGTAAACAAAGAGGCAAGTTTCGATGTAACAGAAACGATAATCGTCAATTTCAACGAAAAACGAAGAGGTATTTTTCGAGATATCCCTTACCGTTACATGATAGAAGGGAAGGAGCGGAAAGTAAATATACACGACGTCAATGTTGTTGGCTTTAAATATAAAACAAGTCGGAAAAAGGGAAATGTCAATATTCGAATCGGAGATGCAAATAAATACTTGACTGGTGAGCAGCGCTACCGACACCTTCTTGTAGTTGATAATTTACCCAAATTTTATTTTGAACGCCGTTGGCAAGATGATCGTAAGCGGTATTAGCGGGATCAACGTGTAACGTATGTCCATCGGTGGCGACACTAAATCCAGCGGGTATTTGACTACTAAAGTTAACGCCATCGGTAGAGTATTGCAGCTGGCTAATACCGTTACCTTGAATACCAGCAAAGAGGTCAAGGCCTTGCAT
>JAVCKV010560607.1:0-11000 GCA_032274145.1 Herpochondria borealis | reverse complement strand
TCCTCCGTTGAAGGATGACGACGATGTTCCGCATAGCTGATTGAAAAGCAGGCGGCAAATACGAAGAAGATTACTCATTATTATGTTCTAGAGAGAACTGCAGCCCATCCTAAGGCCCGGTTTGGTCGAAGACGATGATTCAATGCTAACACCTGGGAAGCAATCAGATTATCTAGGAGGATATGAGACGATTGAGTCCTCAGACGAGAATCAGACCAAGTTCCTTGTCATTTCTCGCCAGCATTAAGTGGTGTCCGGTTCCGTCGGTTTTATGGCGAGGTTCGAAGTGCCTTTTCCATTTTTAATATACACAGGAGCAGGATAAATCGTGAAAAGACGTAGCGCCCTCCCCAAGCAATGGACAAAGGCGATTACGGCGAACTAGAATCTTCCCAAACTTGGCGACGCAAGTAGCAAGGCGTTGAAGGTGACACACGCGGTCCTCCTTAGGGTACGCTTCTGAAATGCCCTATACCGTGTGGCTTTCGTCGTTGTCAACCACTTGGCGGTATCCGTTGTGTTGGTGACCCAATTATCCGGTCGCCACATCGATTCAATTCGGTACATCAAAGGGAAGATCTATTTCACCAAGGACACCCTCCTCATCATTGGCCATGGAACCGCGTCGGACCCTTGCTTGGATAAGAATGCCCGCATCGTGGAGCGCAAGACGTTTCCCGGCAATGACACAGTCACCACGGGCGACGAGACCGCAAACCTGACACGCATAAGATTAGCCCGACCTCTGCACCTGCCGCCATTCACATAGCAGCAGGCAACGGTTACGACCTTGTTACAAGGGCTAATTGCGATAGAACTGAAGCACGACGTCGTGGAACGCTACGGCGTTCGTGTCATGAACCCTGTGCATGAGGTGTCAGCGGATCAGCCATTCACAATACTCATGAGCAACTTCACCTCCAAGGAACGTCTTCTTCCCAAAGGCATGGTTTTAGCGTACGCGTCACGATTGCCTGTTGGTTTGGTCAAACTGAAAAGTAATGCAGCTAAGGAACTCTACCGGTTGTATGTTATTGAGTCCCCCAGACGCCCGCTTGAATTACTCCATACCCAGGGGAAGGAGATTGACGAGGCAGGAAATATCATGGGACTTATGGATCACGCTCTCTCCTCCAAAATGTGGGCCCACGAATTAGTCGCAGACTTCCTTGACGGCTAGCGAAGACATCGACAAATTTTCACCTGGCACATCTTGGAATGCAACCAAAGGGAAATTGCAACCAGATGAGAACCAACCACGGACGGAAGATATTATACCAGAAGAAGTGCAAGATATGCGAAAGATGGAGTATTTCCAAGACGACGCGCCGTCTGAGGCGCATCCTGATGAGAAGAAGAGATGGAGGAATCAGATCGACTTGGGTCACTTTGAGAAACTGACCCTGCAGAAGCGCGTCATGAAGATGTTGGAGAAGCACGAATCTATGTTCGAAAGTCGACTAGGGCCGATCAATGACACGGGGCATCGTATCAACCTGGAGCCTGGCACAGCGCCAGTTAGTCTGCAGCAGTACCGCGCTGGCCCCGATAAACGTGAAAATAGTCGGAAGCAGATCTAGTACCAGCTGGCGGCAGGTGTGATTGAGCCGGTGCAGACGGAATGTTCCAGCCCGGTGCTGTTGAAACCAAATAAAGACGGCACACAGAGATTCTGTGTCGACTTCAGACGGCTCAACTCTTCGAACATCACAGAAACGTACCCGTTGCCACGCATGGACTACTGCATTGAAAGCTTAAGCAATGCGAAAGTCTTTAAACTGTTGGATGGGCTCTGGGGATACTTTCAGGTTCCGATCGCGAAGGAGGATAAGGAAAAGACGAAGTTCACAAGACACATGGGTACCTTCCGTTACCGAAGAATGCCCTTTGGTTTGCGTAATGCTCCGTCACAGCGTGCTCTCTACGGCGTACTCTCCGGGTGCGGAGGAAGATGTGCTTTTTGAAAATCGACGATATGATCTTTTTTTCTCAAAACGACGCGGACCACCCTGAGAACCTGGACCATATTCTCTCCCTGCTCTGTGATGCCTGCATCAAGCTCAAACTCAAGAAGTGCTTCTTCTTCCATGAAGGGGTTGAGTACTTGGCGTTCCGCATTCTTCCGAGTACATTTAGTGCGTACCCGTACATTTAGTGCGCACCCGGACGCGAAGGCCATCAAGGCCATGCAAGCCGCGACATTCCCAGAGAACCCGACCCAAATAAAGAGCTTCTTGGGCTCGTGCAACGTATCCGACGTTTCGTCGCCGACTTCGCAAAGTTTTCCTCCCCACTGACGGACATGCTCAACAAGGATAGTGGAATCGATTGGTCCGACCCGCCCGAATTGAAGCGAGAGCAATTCAAAGCCTTCGACACATTTAAGGAGGCTTTACCCAACCCTCCTGTGTTAGCTCTCCCGGTTCGCAGCCGTCCCTATATGATATATTTCGATGCCATTAGCTACGCCATTGGCTTAGTTCTCCTTCAAGAGCAGGACCTGGACACTCCTACGAGTTGGGCGACGGTGCGATACTATTCTAAGACCTTGACGAAGGAGAAGAGGAACTACTCTGTGACGGAGCGAGAGTTCTATGTGATGTTTTTATCAATCTTGACACTGCGCCCGTACCTAGACCGCACCGAGTGCATGGTCCGCACGGACCATGCGGCCCTCAACTGGATGCTCACGTTGAACGACCCGACCGGGCGGCCCATTCGTCGGAGTTTCCGTCTCATGGAGTTCAACTATGAACTTTTCTACCACCTGGGTCTCAAGAAACCAGGCACTGGACGCTTTGTTCAGACTTTCCGGCCGCTCTAGCACCGAGGATGACTAGTTTGACGAGGAAATACCGACTTTAGGTGGCCAAGTTGGTTATGTACATGCAATGGTCAATTCAATCCATCCACGACAGCATCAAACGGCTTCGGTCCAGCAGACACCCATGAACACGCACCGGACCCATTTGAACCCCATCCCCTTGACCACGGATGCTCCCGGGCCCATACGTCGATCTGCCTTTGCCCGCGCCTGCCAAGCAGATGCAGGAAACAACCGCAAAGCGACCGGGCTGTGTCTATGGAAATTATCCGCTCCGTTCAGGTGCAGCGGCAAGGCGACTAAATCTGATAGGACACATCTTTTATGCGGTTGGCTTATGAGCTTGTCACAGATGACACTGAAAAACGCGACCTGATTGCGGATGCAAAAGATGCTATAATCGCTAGGCAACGCGATTCTGAGGGAGAACTCCGTGAAGATCTTGCGGACCAAACTTTGCCACCTCCACTCACACGCTTTGAGAAACGAGATGAAACACTTGGTGAAACGTTTTCCAGTACGTGTTCAGCACTCAGGTCGGTCGCAAGGCCCGTCAGTTCTTTGACGAGAAAAAGTAGTTTCTCTGCCGTTCGCACCCTAGCGAGCGCCATCTTACCAAGATCGTCCTTTCGGCTTCATTTTGCCATCCTCTCATGCGATTGGTAAATTATCATAAGCTGGCCGGACACTTTTGGTAGTATCACCTTTAAAAACGGGTATGACGGTCTTATTACAGTCCTCAAATGCCAGCCCATGCGATTACGACTATCCGCGACTGAATTCGTGCGCCAAAATCCACATCCGGTTGTTGCAGAAAGTTAGAAATGTGTGATTGTTCTCAACTGAACTTCCGTTGTAAACGTTGCCCATTTTCATCCTCCGTCTTTTTCCTAGGTCCAAGTCGTGTTTCCTCTTCATCCTGATAATCAAATATCGTCTCTCCAAGATGACTCAGTTTTTACCCTCAAACGCACGAAGGCGTAGAACGTAGCTGTCTCTTTTTCAACAAGTAGGCTGTCACGTATGGCCCACCTCAGCAGGTTCTGTCGGAAAAAGTTCGCAATTCGTTTCCGCCTTCTTTCAGCGGGTCTGCAAAGTAATCTTCAAGTTTTGTTTTCCGAAGAAGAAAACTGAGGAGAACTTGAAATTTATCGCAATAATGTTTTTGCAATAATATTGAAACGTTTTTTCGTGCTGCAATAATTTTGCAACATATTTTTTTTTTGCAATAAATATTGCAATATTTTTTCTTCTTGCAATGAATTCTTGCAATAAACTATTGAAATCTATTGCAATAGCAATAGACTACGCCCAAGCCCTTCCCCAAGCCCTTGTCTGAGTCCATAGTAAGTGCCAAAAAACCCAATACGGCGGCCTCAGAAAAATAGCATAAAATGTTCATCACTATAAAAGTCTTCATGAGATCATGAAGGCGAGCAACTTGTAACCAATTTATCCATACATGTCATCGACGGCTAGCGTTATTCATTCTACGTACTTCCGGAGGCACTGGAATAAAATGAGGGTAACTTAATCTTTTGATGGGATTTTAGGTGGAGCTATTTCCTAAACATCCAAGTGGGTTAATAATTTAAAAACGTTCTAAAAACTTCAACGAGAATGACAGCATGCTTTGCGTCAAAGATCCAGAACAATCAGTAGGAAATTGCAATCATTAAAGTGCATCGAAATCCATAATTTGTACAATAAGCCTGCAAGGCAATAACAACCTTTCGGATCACTTCAAGGAAAGTCCGCTTCAAGCATCTGAAATCAAACGCTTGTAGGTAAGTTGCCAAAGGCAAAAAATGATTTATACAGAAAAACGGAAAACAAAGGAAAGAAATAGCTGATCTAATCTTTCAAATTTACAAATTATGTATAACTGAACAAATCACAATATAAGATTACTTGTATAACTGAACAAATCACAATATAAGATTACTTTAATTTTTGTTGAGATAACATTTTTATATCATTACTGATATTAGTAATCCATTTTTATGCTTTACATCAATTTGTATTTCTTTCATTTTAAATAAAGTAGTGATAGGAATATGGTTTTATTATTTTTACTATTACCATACATTTTATTATTACTATTGCAATTTTAATTTTCTCCAGTTCTAGAATAATATTTTCCATGTAGAGACAACTAGGTCCAAACCGAAAAAAATTAAAACGAAATTCTAATAAATGTATGGATATCCCTATCAACAAGATTGATGAGTTGAATTCAATATTGGAAAAAAATAACGTATTTTTAAAATAACGATACAGTTTCTTAGCAAACATATCCACTTTTTGCGAAATACTTGCAATGAAAATCAATGAGTACTGGTACTTCCATATTTTTAAAAGAATTGTTCGCATTGTTTTGAAATTCTTTTCATGATTTTAAAACATTCTACACGGCTTGTAGGACGATTCCGTTAATTAAAGAACCGAATAAACGTTCCATTTTGCATCGATGCATTTCATATACAAGACGTTCTAGGTTAGTCTACTGCTATAAAAACTTCCCGAAAAATACCATAAATATGATTACGTAAATAGATATCCCAGTTCTTCGCCGTGCTATTAAACATAGCAACATAACCCTTATTGAGCCAACTATAGTTGACACATTTTTAAATATCACAGCTGTGAGACCGTTTTTCTTTGGTAATTAAAAAACCGAGTTTGCCTCCGAAAAAGAAGAAAACTAATACAAAAATGGCTTTACATAATGTGGTATTAATTAATAATCTCCTTGCAGCCGGGCGAGGCCTATCTTGTAGCTATACGAGGCTAGCCTTCTGTTTTACTAAATTTAGGAAATCTCAAGAACTGCATCGATATTTGTCAGGATGTGTTATGAAACAAACGCTTGCGCAATATTCTATCAGTAACTGCGAGGGGACAATATCTTGGAGCAATGGCTCGTTTTGAACTGATGGAAATGTCTTGAAATAATAACAAAAAGAACAATGCCTCGACGTTTTTCAAAAGAGGTTTCAGCTCGACGAGAGCCCCTTTCAACTGGCCATCCTTTGGATTTGTAATAGGTGAAAGGAGCCGGGGAGGGTGCTGGGCGCAACAGTACAAGAAACAGAAACCCGTACCACGCCACTGCCAAGTACTGTAACATGTACAGTAGAGTAACCCCACTTATACGTGCCATATATGAAATGCATACGCAATAAATATATTAGCCACGTTTGTGTTCGTTACACTGTACTTCTTTTAAAGTACATTATATATGTAAAGGCACGCGCCCCTTGCTGCGCAAAGGGCTACTTCATATATCAGATAATTAATTTCCGTGCTTCCTTCCAAGTTTATGAATGGTGCATGCAGTATAGACGGACGGAGCATTCCGTTTCGGTCTAGCTAGATGCTCCAAAATCTATTGATTGCATTGGTCCTCGTTGATAATATCCGTTCTAATTCTGAACAGTTTGGTAACAGTATTAGTTTGTGGGTGGCTGTAGCGACTCGACTGCGCCGCAGTACCACCGCGCTGGAAGCAACAGGCCTGAAATCGAAATCAAATAGCTGAAGAGAGCCGAGCATACTTGCCCGAGTAAGTCGAAATACAGCTCCAGCCGCGACAACACGAGCTGGTGTCAACTGGCCTGCCAAACACCGGGCGCAAAAAGAAGAGTTTTCATAACTTGCAAAAAGATGCACGGAAGAAATATATCCTTTGAGCCAATCGTCGCCCCGTTTGCGCGACCCCACGTGGTAGTAGCGTCAGGTCAAGACCTGCAGACCAATGCTGGAGCGGAGACAGTAACTTGCACCTAAGGTTCTTCTATTTTCGTATAGATCCATATGTTTCAAAGACTGCTGGAATTTTTAGACTATGGAGCCTGAATCCTTTGGCTGGGCATACAGTCCAACACTGATAATGTTGACTCAACTTTTTTTCTCCGGCTATCGACACACGCACATAAAGACCAACGTCTACAACCACTGCAACCCGCACGTTCTTTCTCAATCCCCTCCATAATTTTTGGTGAGGTTTCCCTTTCCGTACATGCCCTCTCATCCGGTCTTTCCCTTCCAGCCCGCGCCTCCTTGACATTCGCTCTCCCCATCTCTCCTCATTTAAGCGAACCCTTCTCGTCACCCGTTTCCTTCCTACCTTCTCTGCTGCTTCATTACTGCATTCCCTTCACCTCGATTCGAGACCACGATCACCAGTATTCCTCATTCCCTTAGCTCACCGAAATTACTTCTACTGCCTGATTATAACAACCACTGCTCTATCGACGCTCCCACTCCCCCCGCCCCTCGGGCTTCCCTCTTTTCAATTCAACCCTCCAGTCATCCACGACACACACGGTGCTTTGCGCGCAAAGAGGTAAGTGAACGACACCCAGCAAGCTGTATCTATGACCTACTGTCAATTTATTTTCCACTGAATTTTGTAACCGATTTCCGCCACACTGCTCATAACTCTTCACACAGAAACAAGCTGTCCCGTGCTCCTCTTCGAAGACGTATCGTGTTTCGACGAATACGATGGCATCCAACCATGGCGATAAGGAAGATCCCCTCAACTGGCAGTCCGATTCGTCTTTCCAAATCGCTGTGACGGTTCTGGCTACCCGATTCTCGCGCAGCTCAGACGATTCCGCGGCAAAGAACAACTTCTCTCCTGCATCTGCAACGTCCACTGCTACCACTGCCCCTGAAAACGGAGCAAGGAACCCGACTGTCGCTAATGGTGCTTCGTCCGCTGCCCCAGTCTCCGGTAGGACTGACCATCGCTCAACGACAGGCCATTCCGCCGGTTCTGCGTGCGCGGATGCACCCTCCTCAGCGGGTTTCAAGCATCCAAAGGACCACGGCCGTTACTGCGACGATGCATCGGGAGGCCGGGACGACCAATAACACAGACGCAACGTTTGTACAGACCGCGCTGTCCGTTGCGTCGCTCCAGCAACAGCCCAAACCGACACTGCCAATGATTCCCCAGCCTGCGACGACACAGATATCTCCCGCATCTTCCCCACCATGGGGAGAAACCGCTGGTATGGGTTTTTCGTCTTCAACGAATTTTTCGTTAGCGGGTTCCGCGAGTCAGGGCCAAAGCAAACAGAAGCGGTACACGACGTGGCCGACGACGCCCAAGTCGGATGAGGAGATGCGTGCCGCGAAATACAAGTGCGAGGAGCGTCGGCGCATGTATGACAGGGTGTGGGATCTGTGGCGACCCGAGAGCTTCGGGCACTGCGGGGAGCGGAACGAAGTTTGCCCGTTCTGTGGCAATGCGTTTGGGCGTCGGTATGTACTCGACAAGCATATCGAGTGGAAGCACAAAATGCCGCGTAATCGTAAGAAATAAGGCTGTGGTTCGGTGTTGCTCCAGTTACGAGCAGTCCCGGTGGCCATGGGATGTACACGCGGTGCTACGTCGGGCTGGAAAGAAACTAGATCGAATAATGGGTAATACGTCGTGAAAGTCATTGACTTCGTAAACAAAACATGATCTGGGATGTTGCGTTTGGTAAAGGGAAGAGCCATTGCACAGTTTGTTAGAGCGACTGAGATAAAAAATCGAATGGTACGGAATCGTGACCAGAAGGAAGAGAGTTAGAAAGAAAGTCATATTTAAATTTGAAAACCACCCTCTGGAAGAGCAACATGATGCTAAGAATGAAAAGCGATTGCCATGGTTGGCGTCGGTACCGAGACATACACTACGAGGCTTTGCCGCATCGCGAGGAGCAGCGGCGCACCTTAAGCATATAGCTCCTGTTCGCGGCCGCACATATCATAATCTGTGCTACTTCTGCGGAGCGGAGGGAGAGCTCAGGTGCCAGGGTCCAGCGGTGGCGGCGGCCGTCCCCGCCGCTTCAGCGGAATGGCTCGGCTCAACAATGCGCAAAAAATAGCCTTCGCAAGCATCTACCTAGCTGACACGGTGAGCAGGGCTTATGGGGGCAAGATATGTAGTCTCATTCCGTTGTGGGTATGCCACATCGGAGGGCTGAGGTTTCTTCCCACGTGGACCTTTACCTGGCAGAATTCGAAGTGGCGTCGAGTTGCAGGTTGTGTAGCACGTGTTTATAATCCAAGAATGGGACGGTACTTTGGGGGGGTTGAAGGTGTATGTTCCTTCCCCATGTTTGCAAGGGGAGAGAGAAAGAGAGAGAGAAGCAGGGAGAGAAGGGGAGGTGGTGTACGACGGTTTCAGCACGGCGCGTGGCAGCAATGCAGACAATAGAAGAGGATGGGGGGAGAGTATTCGGGAGAGGGAGAGGGAGAGAGAGAAGAAATTGTAAAGAGGTTGTAGCCATATCAAAGGCCTGGGAAACAGTCGAGGGTGAAGAAGAAGTTCCGAAGTTGGTATGCCCACATCGAAAGCGTAGGAATATGTCGAGGGCGGGGGGGGCGGGGGGCGATGACCTCAGTAGTTCCATCTGTTCGGATCCAATCGCCGCGCACTGTGCGCGTATCGCGCATGTGTGGCACGCGCAAATTCTGCATTTGAGGTACCCATTTTTCGATGCTAGTTTGGCTGGATGCGTGGAGGGGTGGGCATTACGTTTTTGTGCCTTTTTTTATTTTTTCATTTTTTCATTTTTTCATTTTTTCATTTTTTCATTTTTTTTCATTTTCATTTTATTTTGCAATAAATAACCTTTTTGTGTAAACTCTGATTGACTTTCCAAAATTGCCCAATAGTCTCTCTCTCGCTCTCCCTCTTAGCGCAGGAACCAATCTGTGAACCAATCTGTGGACGACACAGGAGTACCATAAACTGGCACGGTATCACTGCCGACGGCGGCTATCAAATGGTGTACCTTCGGCATGGCACTGCGCTGCTGGCATCCCGTGTCTTCCTGATAAAAGTGTCTGCCGCTGTATTCCCGTCTAGCTATCTGCAGTGCCGTATGCACTCGCAGCGCGACTCAAATTCGAAGTGCAGTCAGGTACCCATCATTATGGCGCCTCTAGGTAAGACTGGTAGGCAAATAGGGCCGGTTGTCTGCCCTGCCACGGCTTATACACGTGTACTATTGTGCAGAGCACTGTACGCCAGACTACAAGGTGTACAGTACAACTGCTGTACTTCTCTGTCTACAGATCATGAAGACCCGTGTAGACATATTCAAATTGACCAAAAGAGAACGGACCGGTATTACATATCAATAAAGCCACCTGACGCCCCTTCTTGGCCCAATCGCAAGCGATATCTGGGTAAGGCCAGTAGGTGAATAAGGCAGGTATGCTGATCTGGGAACCGGGTGGCCTTATTGAGGATACCTGACTGTAGCGCCGTTTGAGTGAGTGCCTTAACTGAAAGCGCTTTAGTCAGCTTGGAAGCAAATAAAAGTCCAAGAAAATTTTGAAGTGTCCATTAAATATATTGATCATGCCTCACCGACGCCAGTTTTCAAATACCCTCGACGGTGCCATTCATACCCTTTACGTACACAATCCAAAGCGCGCGTTGAAACAGTACACACACCCATTTCCACTGGGGCCCTTGGCTGTCGCTGGCATCCTTCTCTCCAAAACAGGAACCTCGCTTTTCTCCCTTGCTCCTTCTGTTGCGCCCAGCACCCTCCCCGGCTTCATTCAACTATTATAAATCCAAAGGATGGCCAGTTGAAAGGGGCTCTCATGAAGGCACTTATAGTGATGAACATTTCATGCCATTTTTCTGAGGCCGCCGTATTGGTTTTTTGGCACTTTCTATGGACTCAGGCAAGGCTTGGGGGCAAGGCTTGGGCGTAGTCTATTGCTATTGCAATAAATTGCAATAGTTTATTGCAATAAATTGCAATAGTTTATTGCAATATTATTGCAGAACGAAAAAATTCAATATTATTGCATAACAAAAAACAATTGCAATAAATGTCAAGTTGTCCTCAATTTTTCCAAAATCGATTTATTGCACTGGTCGTCGTTGATAAAGTCCGTTCTTATTCTGAAAGTTTGATAGCAGTATTATTTTTTGGGTGGTTATAGCGACTCGACTGCGCCGCAGTGCTACCGCGCTGCGAAGCAACAGGCCTGAAATTGAAACCAAGTAGCCCAATCTCCTCCATAATTTTTAGTGAGGTTTCCCTTTCCCTACATGCCCTCTCATCCGGTCTTTTCCTTCCAGCCCGCGCCTCCTTGACATTCGCTCTCCCCATCTCTCCTCATTTAAGCGAACCCTTCTCGTCACCCGTTT
>JAVCKV010560596.1:0-11003 GCA_032274145.1 Herpochondria borealis | reverse complement strand
CCGGTGAAGGAGTGGGAGAAGGTGACGGAGGTGGAGACGGAGACGGTGACGGAGACGGAGACGGAGACGTAGATTGAAACGGGCAGGGACAGACTCGGAAACACACACGCAAACGAAAATGCATAATAAAAGAGAGGCGGAGACGGAGACGGAGACGGAGACGGAGAGTCACACGCACATGAAAATGGAGACGGAGAGTGAGACGGAGACGGTCACGCACAGGTATGGGCATACGGACACGAAAGCGGACATAACCACGGACACGGACATGAACACGGTCACAGACAGGTAGTATTTAACATACACGAAAAAGGGACACGAACACGGACACTAACATGGACACCGACATGGACACCGACATGGACACCGACACGCAGACGCAGGCGCGCGTGTACATGAACACGCACAGAGACACGCATGCGCAGACGCAGACGAAAAAGGACATGGAAACGGACGCGGAAAAGCAGATAAAGGGTAGCTCGCGAGTTCCTCTATCTTACTAACGCGGAAAGCAAGCTCTCGAACTCGCCGCGAAGCGGCAACGGAGCCACTTGTAATTGCTAAAAACATCCATCTAGTTGAATATATATATTTAATAAATTGTCCTTGTATATTTAATTTTTAATAGTTACTACTTTTAAAAGTTTTGTGAAACTAAATTCAAATGGTTATGCAAATACCTGTAACTTTTTATATTACTTTTTTTGGAACTAACCAGATAAACAACTAGTTTTTTATTTGATGTAAAAAAAATCATACACAGTTGTGTATGATTATGTAATTCCTAAATTATTTCAGGTGTCTTGTTCAATAGAATGTAAACATTTGAAAGATATATTGACTAACTATTTATATTAATAAAGTCACAAGAAGAATTTTAACAACGAGCTGCAAATGATGTAGCTCACAGCCATTACAAATGTAGATGTAGAAGAAAATTTAGGTTCGAACTGTGCCCCTGTTCTTGTGCCTAGATAGATTGAAGTATTTTGTAATTGCACGACCAGCAAACCGCCGGACAACATGCCTAGATAAATAGTGTTATATTGATAATGGAGCAAGTTTCTGTTTTTAAGACGCCATTTAAACAGTGAAAAAAAGTATTAGAATATTTCGAATTGAATTATTACTCTCGTGGATATGTCATACGTCTCTTTTTTGAGAAAAATTCAATAAACATTCCAGGAATCAATCGTGTAATATAATATATGATTGAGTCCTGGGATATATTATGTAATATACAGTATATAATGCATTCAGCACTCGTATATGAAACTTAATCATACCAGTGCGATTAGAAATCGTGATATTATCTTTTGAGAAATTTTATCTTCCATGAGAAGTGTTTACAACCATTCAAGCTCTACCAGTGTGATTGTGAAGATGAGGCAGGAGAGGTGCAGAAGCGAAGCGGATGAGCCACTGCCCACTTTCGATCGAGTTGCTCAGCACAGGAAGTCACCTGCAACTCTCAAGCGCGCACATACAAACACAAGCAGCAACCACGTGACTACTAAGAGTGCTTTCCGCATGGATGAAATGTTTGGTCCAATCAATCACGCGAGATAGCAAATACAGAAATACAGATAACGCGGCACTGAATGCAACCCGTGATAGGGGATGAGAGCCGCCACAGCCTGACTTTTTGTAAAGACATGAACGTGTGTGCGGGATAGTTGTTCTTTGAGCAACGCACATGCCAAACGAAATGAAACCAACATCGGGTGCGGTTTACTTTATTTTGGAGTAGGCATGGAAGTTTCATTGCTTTGCATAATTTATTAGTTTGCTGCATTAGGAGAACGTTGTTTTGGGCTGGATTGTTTACTCGGAGGTTTTGGTTGCTACTTTTTGAATATTTTCGAGCGTAACCTTTTTTTCTGCGTCCAATAATTGAATTTTCAATAAAAAAAATAATAATAATAAATAATAATTTTCCGAGGATCAACCTCTATGCGGAAACGTGATCCGATGGGGCTGCAGTCTACAACTTGTAGCCCTCTCCGTGAAGGTAAAGTGCTGCTGGCGCTGTACATATCTGCAGCATTTCGCGAAGGGTCACTTGTTGCCACTCGGCCACAGGATCACTGGTTCCTTTTCTCAAGCCGATCGAACCGCGTTCTGCGAAGAAAGCTTCAGCTAAAGAGGAAGAAGGGGGTTTATGAAGGGCAAGTCCCGACCAGGTGTTGCACTAATAAAAGACAAGAAAAGAGACAAGGCGAGAAATGGAAGTGTCAGGTGTTTTGATTTGACTGATTACCGCGGAGGTCCGTGAACATCCCTCTCAGCTTAGGGGCAGCAATAGCATCCGGGGTGTGCTACCGTAGATTATCGTAGCACTGCAACTACTGAGGTGACAGAACTACTGAGGTGGTTGATATTCCGGCAGATTCGGTCTGGGAAGCTGCCTGGGTTGTGAGCGGCGGCGCAAGCGAGGAAGAGCTAGTGGATTGTATCCTTATGGACTGGCGTCGGGCCGGTGCGGAGGATGTTACCCGAGGTAGATTGGGGTGCATCTTGATTGTGGATACGAAGAGCGATATGCGGACGAGTTCAGCGCGAGCGAGCGAAAAATCGAGCAGAATCAAGCAAAGTTCAACATGAGGAAGAGAATCAAGAACGGAACAAGCTTGATTTTGAAAAGGCATGTCCCTTCATCGTGAGCTACCGGACAGGGCTGGGAAGTTTGAGTGCTGGCGTAATATCGCGACCAGCGGGTAACAAACGCCTTTGTTAATTCTAGTCCAGTTCCTTTAGTGGCCCTGCAGTGCAGCAGAGGCGTATGTTTGACTTCTGCAGTTGACCCCAACGAGAATAACAAAGGCAGGAGTATCGTTCCAACCCATGTACGCACAGCAAACCCTCACGCCCTCACACCCTCACACCGCACAATGCGCCCAGCACGGCGCCCACCACGAACAGACTCACCATGTGGTAACCGCGCCCCATGAGGAACAGCGCGAGTGGTCGCTCCTCGAAGAACGGGAACGGGGCGTTAAGCCCACAATCAAGAAACACGGCAAAGGCGAGACCCCAACAGGAGCCCTCGCCCGCGGTGCGGCACCCAACGACAGAGAGCAGGAAGGCGAAGAATGGCATACTGATCGCCGTGCCTAGGGCAGCGGCGCGCATCGCGACGGGGTCGGGCTCCGGCTTCTTGGAGCCGTGCGCAATTCGCATGAACGCGTCGCCGAACACAAGAGGCGAATACCACAACTGAGCATCGTTTTCGTGTGTGTGTGTTTCTCGTATTAGTATGGGTGGTGAACAGGAGGGAAGACGGACATGGATTGGGTGGGGAGGGGCTGTTAACACTTACCGCACCAAGAGCCATGTGAATGACGAAGGCGATGACGAAGGCGGGGATGCTGACGAAGTCGAAGATGGGCGCCATTGTTGCCGAGTTTGTTTTCGGTTCGGTTTGGTTTGGTTTTTTTTCTCGCAGGAACGAACGCGCAAGGTTGGATGATGTTTTGCTCGTCAGGCGACGGTGACGGTAGAAGGACGTCCCGGGGTTGTTCCCTTTTTTGGGTTACAAGCCCGGGTTAAGCCGCCGGACAACAGCAGGTTGAACGTGACCGGCTTTGACGAGGGTTTGGCGAGGCTTTGACGAGGCAAGCCTCCGTTTCAAATTTGGCGCAAAATCACTCAAACGAGCGCGCTTTCCAGCGCGTTTACCAAACCCTATTGGTTAAAATCTGCTCGTTACAAAACTGACGTCAAACCACTACAACCCGCCTGCCTTATTCATGGTCTGCACTACCTCGGCACTTCAGGCTGGACACGGATCACCTTTTGATCCTTCGACTAGCTAGTATAACAGTTCGAGGCAGGCACAACGCCACCGACAATCTACACCCGTGATCCCACACGATGCAACTAACCATCTACTTGGTCCTACCGTCCGGAATCTCGATGAGAGACAGCGGGTAAGTGGTTGCGTCGCAGATGTAGTACCCTCTCCTCTCCAATTGAATCGTTTCGCCCTTCTTCAACAACCGCATGTTCACATCTCCGCTCAGCACCTCTATCTCCTCAGTCTTCTCGCTTAGGAAATCCTCGAAGTTATCCTCCTCCTCGAGCCGGTCCTTCGTCAGCATGTCCGAATACCTGTGTATCTTGATCTCGACCAAGTCCTCCACCTCGGCAAGCCACGTCACTTTCTTCGTCCCCTTGAAGTCCTGGTCATCTGCCTCAAAAGTTGCCTCCAGACTCCCATCCTCGTTGCGCTTCGTGATCTTCATGTTACCCCAGTCCATGAATGTTACCTTCTCACCCACTTCGAAGCTATCGGCGTCGCTGCCCTCGACCCAGATCTTCTTCTGGTAGATCACGTTCTTCATCCCGACCGTCGCATTCTTCTTGTGCTTCGGTAATCTCTTCACCTCTTCCACAGCGTTCACCACCGTCACCCGCTTTGCCTTGCCCATGTCAAGCGCGACGTGACGCGGCGCAATCGGGTCGATCACACGCTTGTTCGTCGTCCAGATCTTGTCCCATTGCTGCGTCGTATTGTTCCGCGACGCGCCCTGCGACAGGATGAACGCGCGGAGCCCCTGAATCGTCATGCCGCGTCGACGAACACCCTGGATGGTGGGAAAGCGCGGGTCATCCCACGAGCGCGCGGCACCAATATCGATGAGTTTCTGCAGTTTGCGCTTGGACAGCACAGTGCGCACAAAGTCCAGCCGCGAAAACTCCCAAATCTCGGGACATCGGATGCCGGCCGCTTCGGCGAACCACTGGTACTGCTTTTTGCGGTCCGAGTATTCAATCGAGCGCAGCGCGTGCGTGACGCCGTCCCACGAGTCGACGAGCGGGCAGGAGAAGTCATACGTGGGATAGACGCTGTACGTCTCGCCAGTGCGGTGATGCGGCATCTTCTTCGTGCGGTACATGGTCGGATCCCGCATGGCACCGTTCTTGTGACGGATGTCGATCCGGGCTCGCAGGACGCATAGCTGTCCCGTTTCCGTGCCGTTGATCATCTCGCGCCAGAGTCGAATATTCTCTTCGACGGACTGCGAACGGTGCTCATTGGCGGTGCGGTTGAGACGCTGCTTCCGCATTTCCTCGGCTGGGGTCATGTCGACGTAGGCCTTCTCCTCGCGGATAAAGCTCTCTGCTATCTCGAGTAGGCGTGGGAAGTAGTCGGAGGTGTAGCCAATTTTGTGCGGTTTGATGCCGAGGCGGCTTAGATCTTCGATGATAGCGTCTTCAAAGCCTTGTGTGGCCTTGTCTGTATTCGTGTCGTCAAAGCGTACGAGGAGCTTTCCCTGGAAACGATTTGCAAAGTAGTCGTTGAGCAAGGCAGCCTTGGCGTGACCAATGTGCAGAAAACCGCTGGGCTCTGGTGGAAAGCGTGTGACGACGTTGCCCATCTCTGCGCCCTTGAGGTCGACGTCCATGTTGCCTTTGCTTTTGACCAGGCGCATCACATCGTCCCAGGTATCTGGGTCTGACATTGTGGAGTAGATAGTTGTTGAGACGACGCGTTGGTTGACGGAAGCAGAGGAATGTGCAACAAGCGGCAGATGACCTTCTTGCAGCCCCGCGCCGGTTGGTAGCGGTGGACAACGGCGGGGTCCCATGCGCTCTTCTCCCATGTACAGATGGTGTGAGTACTGTACTGTGCTGAATGATTTGATCTTTAATGCGTTTTCATGAATTAGTGTGGCCACGGGCACCACACCAATTAAAGACAGTCACGCACATTAAATAGTGATATTCGGCATTCCCAGTAGAGCCCCGAGCGACGACCTGGTCGATGTCGTAGTCGATGTCGTAGTTGACGGCGGTGGCGAAAATCTTCCCCCATACAGTTTACTTCCTCCCCGTACGTTCGCCCACTACGCCCTACCCATCGTAACCCTCCTCCCCTATTTGAACTGCCTTTTACGCTCGCCATGGCACCGCACGTGAAGAGCAAGCGCCAAACCCTCAGGCACAAATACAAGGTGCAGAAGAAGGTGCGCCAGCACCAACGCGAGGTGCGTCGCGCAAACAAGAACAAGCCTGCTGTCCGCAAAATCAAGAAGAAGGACCTGGGAATCCCAAACCTCTGGCCATACAAACAGCAAATGCTCGAAACCATTGAGCGCAAGAAGGCCGCCGACGCCGAAAACCGCAAGGCGCTGTCCATCGCACGGAAGGCGGCCATCGAGGCGGCGCAAGAAGCCGGCGTCGACCCGGCGGTCGCGCAAGTCGTCGCGGACGCGCGCTTGCGAAACCGCGAATTTGATGCCCGCCAGGCGGCCGCCGCGTCGGACGACGCAGCGGACAGCGCTGGTGGGGCCGTGGATCCGTCCGGGGCGCCGGTGGACTCGTCGCGTCGCGCGTTCATGCGAGAGTTCAAGAAAGTTATGGAGAGCGCAGACGTGCTTATCGAGGTGCTTGATGCCCGTGACCCGCTCGGATGCCGGTGTTTCGCCGCGGAAAAGGCTGTGATGGCCTCGTCGGGCGGGTCAAAGCGCATCGTGCTCGTACTCAACAAGGTTGATATGGTGCCGAAGGACGTGACAGATAAGTGGCTCGCTTACCTGCGCAATGACTTTCCGACTGTGCCGTTCCGGGCGTCCGTGCAGGAGGGCCGTGGAAAGGGGCAGGCCAACCTGAGCGCGGTGACAGCGTCCCTGGTGAACACGTCGGAGTGTCTGGGTGCCGGAAACTTGCTATCGCTGCTGAAAAACTACTCGCGGAGCAAGAATCTGAAAACGTCGATCACAGTCGGCGTGATCGGATACCCGAACGTCGGCAAGAGCTCGCTGATCAACTCGCTGAAGCGCGCGCGGGTCGTGAGCGCTGGAGCAACGCCCGGTGTGACGCGGATGGCACAAGAGGTGCACCTGGACAAGAACATCCGGTTGATCGACTGTCCGGGAATCGTGTTCTCGAACAAGCAGGAGGAGGCGCTGGTGCTGCGCAACTGCATCAAGGTGGACAGCCTACTGGACCCGATTTCTCCGATCGAGACGATCCTGAAACGCGTCGGGCACGAACCGCTGATGGCGGCGTACAGCGTGCCGGCGTTTAAAGACGTGACGGAGTTGCTCGCTTGTCTGTGCTCGACGCGTGGGAAATACAGGCGTGGCGGTGCGTTCGATATCAATGCGGCGGCGCGTGTGGTGCTGCAGGACTGGAACGGTGGGAACATCCCGTTCTACACGCTGCCGCCCAAGGGGGCGCGCAAGGCGCACCTCGGGGCATCTGTGGTGGAGAAGTGGGGTAAGGAGTTTGACATGGAGGCGGTGGCCAGCGGGGAAAAGGCGCAGTTGGCAACGCTGCAGATGACGGCCAAGCAAAAGGCAAGCTTTGCTGCGGCCGAGGGCATCTCACCAGACGCTATGCTGGACGAGAATGTGATGGAGGATGGGGATGGTGAGGAAGCTCCGGAACTGGTGCCGGCGAAGGACGATGGGGAGGAACAGACGTACCATGTGGCAAAGCCTTCAGCTGCGTCGGCAGGCATGCAAGAATGATGCGTGGGGTTGTGCGCTCGCTTTCCGTCCGTTGCCCCCGTCTGTTGCTCCCGTCCGTTGCCCCCGTCCGCATGTATTGTGCTAAGTGAAAAAGGGGAGTGGTGTGTGTCGCGTGGCAGTCCGAGCTGCGCACAGCGTGCACGGCTCGGTTCCAGACCAAGTCCGTGCTGTACAGGAACAAACTTGGTTGACGTAGCAAAGGTAGTCACACGCAGCATTTTCGTGCGAATTCTTGGTTGACGCGACAGCTGCTCGTTGCATTTGTTTAAATCCGAATTTGCCCCTTCTCCGGCAGCGCCCGCCCCCGTTGGCCGTCCGCAACCACCATACCGACCTACCGACCTACCGACCTACCGACCTACCGACCTACCGACCCCCTCCTTCGCTCTTCACCGATGAATCCCTACGAAAGGCTTCTCCAGTCAGGCCCGCGCATGGGCGGTTATCCATCAAATCCGTCCTCCACACCCAACTCGTCTTCTGCCAACGGCACCCGCGACCCGTCGGCTGCAAAACCGCCGTCGGCCACGGCCAATGCAAAGCGTCTTCCCCCGCAAAAGAAGGTCAAACCCGCCATCTCCTTCCAGGTCCGCCCGCGCTTCCGTTTCGATCTCCCGGACCCGCCAATGCATCCGAAGATGCTTCTGGGTCGTCTCTCCACCGCCTCGTACGCCCGCCCGCTCGTCTCCGACCTCGAACGCGATTTTCGACCTCCCGCCATCCCCGCCGATCCCATTCACGCCCTTCACGCAAATCTTCTCGTCCAGCCGACCCGTCCGCGCAAGCCGGACCGTCATCGCAACCCCGCCAACTCGGCCCCGCTCCCGGACCTCTCCGTCAATGACGAAGTCCTGCTGCGCTCCCTGCTTCACGCCCGAACGGCTATGTCGCCCATTTTGAACGGTAAGCCCGGCCTCGACGGTCGTCGCTCCTCCGCATCCGGCCCCGGTGGTACCGGTCGCGGTGGAAGTGTTGGCGGTCGTCCACGCACCGCCGCCGGTGCCCAACTCAACGAGATGACCGCCCCGTGGATGCGACGCATGAGCTACGACGAGTACCTCGTCGGGTCCCCCAACGTTGGCCGCGTCGCCGTCGCACCGGTGAAAGAGCGCACCCTGCAAGCTTCGCGCCGCGTCGTCGAGGACACGCCTGCTTCTCGCGAACGTCGCCGCGCCGCCCTCGCACAGACGTTTGTCACTATACGAAGGCGGCCCGTCCACCCGGACACACTCCGCGGTCATCTGAAGCCTGTGCGTGTGTCCCCAATCATCCCGGATTTTGAGTGGCTCGGCGCGAACCTCATTGCGTTCGAGTTTGAAAACGAGGAGTCGCTCACCACAGAGGGTCGTGCAAAGAAGGGTGGAAAGAAGGTGGAGGAAAGCGTGTGCTCAATGGCCACCATCTCGCTCTCGGACAGCACGGCGCCACGAAAGCCGCACGAACCGCCGAAAAAGTTCCTTGCGTGTTACACCCCAACGGATGCAACGCTTGGTAAGCGAAAGCGCGGAAGTGGCAACGGCGACGACGAGCTCAATGAGGAAGAGGACGACGATAAAAAGGGCGGCCTCAAGAAGATTAAGTTTTGTGGCAAGGAGCAGTACGAATGGTTCGGCGAGTTCGCCATCAAGGAAAGCAAGTTTGGCGCTTCGAAGAGTGCCAAGGTTGGACGATCATGCTTCGCAGTGTCGGAAGTCAAGAGCAACGATGGCACCAAGTCAGTGGCTTGCATGTCTAAGATTGCCACAAGTTGGATATTGTCGAAACGGCCTTTCGTTGAGGGTACGCAGCGGTTAGGAAAGGAGGGCCTCAAGCTCACACGTGACGTGAACGGCAAGCCTGTACGCATGTCTGACAAGAAGGCGCTCATCTCTGGCCAACAATCATAGCACGTAGTTGAGACGCCCAGACTGTCCGGCCGCGTAGATGGTGGATACGACGATCCATCTTGAGTTTGAGGGTGGACAAGGGGCCAACCTTATAGGCAAGACGCCACCTCCGAAAACGAGCTCAATCCAAGAATGAAAAAGTGAGTTGTCCGCAACAAACCACTTTCTCTCCGGCTAGGGCCTTTGCCTCGATGATCCCAGGTCGGCCTCTTCCCCCGCGGACCAGTCTAGCAATGTACAGTAAACCAGAAAGCGACTGATCCTTTTCTAGACACCAGTCAACATCTCGCATCGCAGCAAAAACTGGTAGCGGGCGGTCTACATTCTCAGGTATCTTTCATTGCAATTCCCAACGCAACGTGGAGGACACTCAAAACCGAATGCGAAGTCAGAGAAGGACAAAGTTGGAAGTAGAGGCACTGGGTGCACAATCAAGCGTGTTGAACGTACCTGCCGGATGAGAACGGCACTTGTCTGCCCTAGTCCCTCGAGAACTTGCAGGGAACGGGGCATGGGATGTATGCCTTCGTGGCGGGGCACAACAGTGATGGTTTTTCCAATCTCGTTGTGGATCGCGTGGCGAACTAAGAGCATGGGTTCGCGATGTGGAAGCAAGTGCCGTACTTGAGCTTCGGTCACGGCAATTCGTACACCAACACCTATCATTCTGCAGAGGTACGAAGTTGCTGCGCTGGGGCTCAGCAGGATTGCGATACCTTGAAAAACGCGAGGATAATTACATTTTGGTTACAGCGGTTCAGTGAGTGAGGAATTGTCGCTCATTAGACGCCCCAAGCTTTTCCTTGCTTCATTGATTACGTTGCTGGGGAAGGACGGTATTCGTAACGCTTTATCTCACTTGCCGATGTCAAGCACTAATAACAGGCCTGGGCTTCAGAAAGTGAGTCCAAGCCGGGAAACAAGGATGAGGAGAATGGCCAAGATATGCAGTTGGCCTTTCTTCCTCCAGGTATGATGTCATGCACTTATATTATCTCCTATTGACTATTTGCCCAACACTGGCTAGGTATCTGGACTCCGGACTCCGGAGAGAATTCGGTGAGATGGGCGTGGCCTGATCTTTCGCGATACTCTCCGTGTTCTGATAGTTTCATCTGAGAAAGTGCCAAACGTTGAGCGCGTTTCGCAAGCTCGTTACGTCAATGTAGTTATCCCAGCTCTACCTCTAGTACGTCACAGCACCTACACTAGCTGACGACACAAGCTGCGCATACTTCTTGAGCAACCCGCGCGGAAGAGGCTTACCGAACGGCTTCCATTCGGCCTTGCGTCGTGCCATCTCAGCATCATCGACCTCTACAGTAAGAAGCTTCTTCGGCGGCTCCAATCGAATCATGTCGCCCTCCTTGACAAGACCAATGGGTCCTCCAACAGCCGCCTCGGGTGCAATATGCCCGACCATGATCCCGTGCGTCCCGCCGGAAAACCGTCCATCCGTGATGAGCGCCACGTCCTTACCGAGCCCGGCGCCCATAATTGCGGCTGAAGGGCTCAGCATCTCGCGCATGCCTGGGCCACCCTTCGGGCCCTCTTGCCGAATGACGACCACGTCATTCTTCACGATTTTCCCTGCCAGAATCGCGTCCAGTGCCTCTTCCTCCGACTCAAACACGCGCGC
>JAVCKV010560585.1:0-11003 GCA_032274145.1 Herpochondria borealis | reverse complement strand
GATACTAACTGACCGGTATTTCCAGTACCAGGCAGATATCGTTGTACGTATTGCTGCCGAGCTTCAAACTGCTGGCTACGGTACTGATCTAGAATCGTACGAGACGGCCCTCGATGCTGGCCACGAAGCACGCGAGGTACTGGTGACCCGCAACATGGGCCTCGTTCACTATGCCGTCAAGGAAGCCCTCAAAACTCGCTCCAGAGCAGTTGTGTTGGGTAGTCTCTCCAAGGAAGATTTGATTCAAGAAGGTGCCATTGGCTTGGCCCGCGCCGTCGACAAGTACAACATTGGCATTGGAGGCAAATTCTCGTCCTATGCCATTTACTGGATTCGAGCATCGGTATTGCGCTGCATTGCGGAAAAGAGTGAAGTCGTGCGTGTCCCCGAACATGTTTCGACGGCCGTGCGCAAAATGACGGCGGCGGCGAACCGCATGAATGGCGAGAATACTGCTGCAGGTGCTTCTCCGCTCTGGCAAGAAGCACAAGCGGCCAAGGCATTGGCCGAAGAAGCTGGATTGACCCCTGGTCAATTGAAAGAAGCCATTCGTGTCAAGTCACGACGCACGGCAGGATCCATTTCGTTTGAAGATTGGATGCAAAAGGGACAAGATTTGCACTCTGACGTAGTCACCAACAGTGACGATGACAGTGCTGGAGCTGAAGTGGACGCTACAAAGCTTCGCTTTCAGCTCAACAAGTTTCTTCGCCCCAAGGAAATGAAGGCACTGAGTCTACGATATGGACTTGAAGAAGAAGAAGCACCCAACAACAACTACCAAGCACAAGCCGAGGCTCTTGTCTTTGAACAAACACAAGAGCCCAAACGCAAGAAATCGGGTGAAATGACCTTTGCCGACGTTGGTAAACAAATGTCTGTCTCTGCGGAATATGGACGACGCTTGGTCCATACCGCTTTGGCCAAGCTGCAAAAGGCAGCGCAAGCGGGAGAGCTGGAACCGGCGCTGCTGTTTTAAAAAGGCAAGGCAATGTGTACAAATTGAAAAAAACGATAGAGCAAACGAACAAATTAGAAACCATTACATACTTACTTACTGTCAACTTACTTACTTACTGTGTATGTAAACCATACAGTGTCTGCGCCCTGTGATGCGAGAGATCTACTGGATGTTCTAGCTTCAGAGTAGAAAGCAATGCGTTTTCTCAACTACCTAGGCTCGGCTGTTGTCCATGTACCTACTCTCTCCTCCTATTACAAGATGACAGCAGTGGCAGACTGACTCTTGGCAACTCTCATGATTGAAACTCTTGGTTATAGAATCTGCTATGTGATATAAAAACCTACTCGTGCTCGTTCACGCATCTTGTAGAATGAATGAATGAATCGAAAATGAAAGCTCCTTAGAAGTGGAGCGGTATCGTCTTCGCGAGCCTCTGCGTCACGTTCGGCGATGTTGTGTTGAATAGAAGCATATATATATGCAGCGCTCAGGCAATATTCCTGGGCGAAACCTAATAATAAAGTCGTTGTCGTTGTCGTCATCGTCTTCTACCAAAGTGGATCCGTATCTGAAAACTCAGATTCCACCTCGGCTTCATCGTAGTCGACGTCCTCAAACCCATCAGCTTCTTCACCCACCAACAAGAGATCCATCAAATCTTGATGACGACCATCTCGTGGCACCAAATCATGTGGAAGCTTTCCCTCATTGTTGGCCACATGCACGGCATGTTCATAGCGTGTCATGAGTTGCACCACGACCGACAGACTGTAGTGCTGCAAGACGGCCAGATGCAGTGGCAAGTTGCCCTGACGACGTTCGGGCAGTTCCAAAACGGACGGTTCGGCTTGAATCAAGAGTTCCAAGGCTTCATCCGTCAGTGAACAGCAGCGGAGAGCGACATGGAGGGGCGTTTCGCCAAACTTGTTGACCAAGTGCGCCACAGTGGGAGCCGCATTGAGCAGCATGTCCACCACGTGCAATGAGGCACCACCATTTTCAATGGCCATGTGAAGAGGATAGGATCCATCGCGAGTCTGAACACCCAATGCCTCGAATCGAAGGTCAAGGTGACTGACGCGGCTGGGCGAGCCTACCATTGGGTCATGAAGGTTGCCAGGATTGTCCATCAGTGGATCCTTGCGTGTACTAGACGGCGGAAGGGAACCCATCTGGAGATATGAGAAGAGGTGTTAGTACAATACTCCTTTGTTCGTTTGTTTTAAAGCAACGACAATAACATGATACGATGTTACAACCATGCACACATACCTTGATTCTATGTTTCGCAGCTTCCGCGTACGCTTCAACAAGAAGCGCAATGGTGTCATCCTGTTTAGGACTGTAGCGACACGCTGCATGAAGCGGCATGAGGCCCTCGCGGTTCGCAATGCTCAAGGCATCTGGACACGCGTCCACGAGCGTCTGCACCAAGTCGACCCTCGTCATGGGGTTGCTCACGGCAATGTGAAGTGGTGTATCACCGTGTACATCCTTGGCCTTCAAGCCCTGAGGGTGGGCGTCCAAGAGAGCTCGAATCACGTCGAGGGGAGGATTGCTCCAACAAGCGATATGCAGAGGCGTTGAATTGTGATCATCCAAGCTGTAAGCCTCCCGCTCATTGACTTGGGCAATCGAAAGCACTTTCTTAGTGTCCTGATGCTCACAGGCATCGTGAAGAGCGGTCCATGTCATGGTTTGTTGTATTATCGTTTAGTAGAAGTTTGTTGTGTTACTTGTTGCGTTCTGTTTGCTGCTAGCTGTGCTGGTTTTGTGTGCTGAAGAGCTTCTGTGTGATTGGGATCTTGTGGCAGGTCTGTCAAAGGTGTTCTCGTGTTCTCGTGTTCTCATTGTACTTCTGTCCAGTTCGGTATTCGGTTCTCATCTGTCGCAATTTATGACACGGAAAGATATTGATGTAGTCGTGTCGTTATCGGCAAACGCACACCTGTACCTCTTGCTGTGCTATTCTCAAGCCAGCTAGATCACCCTGCAATGTGCCTGATATGGAGATTTCCAATAACGCACAGTTGTCAGCTTTCCGCTGAAACCATGCATTGCATTATATGGAGACAAATCGTATTCCAAAATTGATAGCCCACTCCTCTCTAGCTAAGAGCTAGCAACAAATAGCGACGGCTTGGCATGTTGTCAGTGGCCCCACAGGAGAAAACGAGAATGCTCAACAACGAGCAGTCGGATGATGGGTAGAGTACGAAAGTGATTAGATGAGTTTGTGCCCATCGAATGTGCAGAGCCCATCGAGTGTGTATAACGGTAATCAACCGTCGCGCCAGATTTACTCTTGCCACGCGTCCAATTTTCTCACCAATGACATCATTGTTCGACCATCCTCGACCCCTCATCTGTGCGAGCATACAGCAACTGCAGAGGCCATTCGCGACGACTGTCCACTACAAAACGAAAAGTATGCTGCGCACAAGGGAGGGGGAAATGGACGAAGAATATGAAAATGAGCGGCAACAACTCCTATCCATTGCGACACAATCCATTGCTTCGGGTTGTACTACTGAAGCCCTTGAACATGGCTTCAATGTAGGATATGCGGGTACAATGTTGAGGCAGTCAATTAACGATACGGATCAGCAAACACGGGCAACCTTACTGATGATGCTTGCTGCCCGAAATGACGGGAACGATGAAGAAACCATTCGGGTTGCCAACTTGTTGAAACGCTACGGGGCGAAAATTAATCAGCCCGATACCATCATTCATTCATCGCCCCTCAATGTCGCCGCCGACTTTGGTAGAACCCGTCTCTTGCAATGGCTAGTTGACCAAGGGGCTTTCATTGATCATCACCCGTCAATCTCACCGACAGTTCCAGTGTTTTATACCTGTCAAAACAATCACCCCCAATGTACGGGGATTTTAGTCAAGGCTGCGTTAGAACAAGACAAGGTTGCAGGAACACTGAATAAGGAAGCCAAGAGTGGCATTACTCCTGCCAACAAGTGTATGGAACGTGGACACCTGGAATGCATGGGAGCTCTGGCCATGGGGGGAGCAGATCTGCGGCGAGCCTTTGCCACTTACTGGGTCACCTCAGGATATGCCACCGATGAAGTTGCCCCCAACTCGGACCCGCATCCCGCAATTCAACCCCAAGCCAGTCTGCTGCAGACTCTGTTGAGTTTCACAACCCTCCAATGTGCCCATTGTCAAACGTTCTCGACTACCTACCTGATGCAATGCTCTAGATGCCGAATGGCACACTATTGTTCTCGGGAGTGCCAACAGGAAGATTGGAAGTTTCACAAGCATTGTTGTAAAAAGCTTCGCAAAGGACAAGATCTTGTAGCAAAGACAAGCGACGATCACCTGCCACAACCACCCAGCGAACCGTTTGCGTTCACTCCGTTTGCAGGCCGCGACTTTGTATCCGGAAATCGCAGCAAGGATGTTTCGTCACCCGTAATAGTCTGGGAATACAATGCTGGATCAAGAGGGAGCCCTGACTGGCGTCGGTACCCCATATACATTGAAGAGTCTTTGGAGTCGCTCTTGCAGGCGGGCAGTCCTCGTTATATGTACCGCCCGGGGAATACACATGCTGAAGGCAAAGAGGAGAGTGAAAAAAGTGCTAAAGCACCGCCCTATGTAGCTTCCAACTATGTATACTACTGTGACATGCTGGAACGAGACTATTACACAGGTGCGATTCGAGCCGTTCGACGGAATGAGTCAAGGTTACCCACCTAAGGCTCACGCATCAGCGCAATGTTACCTGCGTGTCGCCTACACCAGACTGCTACAAATCAGTCAATTCAGCGCCGACACGACTCTGCTCCAAAGCAATCGGTCGGCAATGAGTTGGCGGCAATGGCTAGTAGAGCGAGTCATGGTGGGAAACTCTTTTGTAGCCTTCAAAATGTACGTTTTCAAACACACTCAGATTTTAGCAAATAGGAACGGAAAGCTTGGTTGCATAACTCATGTCTTATTCTTACAACTGAAACTCATGCAAAACTGATGCCATTGCCACTCGAATAGACATTCTTCTGTCGGCTTCCTCCTGACACCCCAAACAAATCACATTCAACAGTCTGTCTCTCCAGTGTCTGGCGCTTCTAGAGTATCTTGTACTCCTCCGACTGAAGTATTTCTTCCATATCTTCCGTAATAGGAGACAGAGCCAACGTGTTCTCTTCTTGGTTAATTTTCGAGTATTGCGGCTGGTTCGTCGCCTGTTCGTTGATGACTTGATGGTATTTCTCCCTGGAAGATTCCGCGTCTTCCATAATTTCCTCCATAAAGTTTGAAATGGCAGAGCCAATCGATGCTAGTGATACTGCCATTGTCGTGAAGGGGTCGGCTGGTGTTGTTGATGGTGCTGTTGTTGTTGCTGTTGATGTTGTTGTAGCAACTACTTGCTTTGGTTGCTCTTCCGATGTTGTGGTCGAATCATAAGAAGCAGAAGAAGCCATCATTCTTGTTGGAGTGGGATAGTGTACATTTTCGTCGCTGATTTGGGCTGTTCCAACAAGATTAAAACGTGCGGCATGTATGGACGATCCCGCCATTTATTCAGATTTTTCCACTATGGATGTTTCGGCAGAAGAATAACGGCTTTGCGCGCGGAGGTAGTAAGTAACTGAATTTTCAACGGCAGAATCTGGCGACCAACGCAACCAAACACACGTATTACCAAATTCAAAAATACTCTTCTATCCAACAACACCTAACAATGGCTGGGTACATTACCTGGGTACCGCAACACAAGCTAAGTCCCCCCGATCGTTGTCTCTTTGTGCGTGCAAATGGATTGATACCTCATATGACGAGTCAGCCACCACCGCCTATCGATCAGCTTGTTTGTAGTTTGTACGCAGATGCTGAGTCGGGTCTTGGGGTCAAATGCCTGAAGCCGGGGTGTCGTCTTTGTCCTACTATGTTGCATACAGGGCGCACGTGATACAACCATTGATCTGGGGACTCTTTCATTTATAACGTAAACACCAGATCCTAAGCAAGGGAGCATGCTGCTTCTCCTCGAGGGCGCCAATGTCAAGTGAAGCGACTGTGCGTCTGCTCTCTTCACGGCCTCTTGGAAGTTCCTTGGCTAAAATCGCAACAGTCACCCAGAAACATGTTCAACCAAGTCCATTACACACACAGTCACTGCCCCGTGACTCATTGGAAACTAGTCTTCAACAACAAGTACCGCGAGACTCTGAGTTAGTAATAGGAATCTGTCCACAAGAACCCAAATCGTGATCATCGCTCGATCGTATGAGATGAGTCTGGAGCGACTAATACCGGTGCTCAACTCGATCTGGTTGCTCGACTTGCCAGTTTATGGTAGTTCTTCCAAAAGTCGCCTGCTTGCATCATCAGTGCTGACTCATCCCGTAGCATTGCGGACTAGAGAAGCTACGCGAGGAGCACCAAATATATTGCCAGAGGTGCGGAAGATTGCAGCTGAGGTGGTTGCGGAAAGATCCAAAAGATCTCACCATCACAGGTGAAGGTAGCTGCTACTGGCACAAGATGAACAGTGGCGAGCCAAAAGGAGGCATAGTAGCCCTGGTATATCTTCTACGTGTCACTGTTTTTGAACCCGCGCCTCCAGGGGCACCAGTTATTGGCAAATGTCTCGTTGACAGTGTTGCGTTACATACCTGGTGTCCCTGGTGACAGTTTTGCAACCGCCAAGTTCCTTCCGCGCCGTTCTTTTAATGATCCTATTCGTTTGTTCTGATCCCATTCACCATCTCTCTCTCTGATTGCTGAAGTCGCTAAGTCTTAGCTCCTTCCTTGGCAATCACAAAGTCCTGCCTTTATAGCTTTGTCGTGAAGTTCGTCTGTTCTCCTCCTTCGCATACTGCTTGTTCTCGTTTTGAAGCAAAGTCACGCGCTAGAAATCATGGTAGACATTCCAGCGGTACCGTGCACAGTCTGTGGCAAGACATCGACTCAAGCCTGTGGTCGATGCAAGACAATGTATTACTGCTCGTCTGACTGTCAAAAATCAGATTGGAAGACGCACAAGGTAGGATGCAAACTCACAAATGGACTATCCACATGCTGTGATGAGTGCCAGGAGAATTCAGACTGCATTTCCCACCCCCTCAACACGTGCTGCTTTTCTTGTGGTTATCTTCTTTGCGAGAGCTGTGCCAAAGAGTACGTTGAATGCGCCTATGAAGGCGGAAAAACCATATCGTGCCGTCCTTGTCCTGGATGCGGGGGGAAGAAGAGCCTCCACAGCGAGAAACGAAAGAACTGGAAACTGCTCGAGAGACTCGTGCGCAACAGGCCAACTGATCCCCGACGCGCCCAATGGCTGCGTCGCCTTGCCCATGTATATATTTTCGATGACGTTGCCAATGTCTATAAGAAAGAAAACAGCGCGGCCTTTTCCAAGGTCAAGGCGTGCTTGGATGAATCTGGCGAGTTAGGCGTTGGTGGAGCCTATTCTTGCCTGGCTGATATTTATTCCGAGAAACATGATTGGACAATGAGCCTGGTGTACTACAAAAAAGCTGCGGAGCTCCAGAATATGTATGCACTCGAAATGTTGGCCAAGAGAGCGCACTACGGACGCTTCGTGTTTGACGACCATCGTGATGAAGCAGAGCAAAACCCTGAAGATTGCTGCGCGCGGGATCTTCCGAAGGCCTTCCGACTGACGAAGGATGCTGCTCGACTTGGCTCTCCAAGTGCTTGCTGCAGTCTCGGGATATGCTACGTCGATGGTTTGGGGTGCACAAAGAATCGCGCGAAAGCCAGAAAGTGGTTTCGTAAGAGTGCTGAGAAGGGTTGGGTTAATGGAATGAGAAACCTTGGCTGTTCCTACCAGCATGGCGAAGGCGTGGAGCGGGACAAGAAACAGGCGCGGTTCTGGTTCCGCAAGGCGGCTGATTTGGGTGACCGGGAATGCCAAGACTTCCTCAAGGAACACTGTCCTGACGATCTAGAACGTCGCTTGTAGTTTGGGATTACGACAAAGAGTCATTTCTCACTATCTTGAATCATATATGTAGCCTAGGACAAGCCACCTTTAGCTCCTACCTCGTTTCCGGTGTCGAACCGATAGGGCCTATCACATCAGCATCTTCGTGGCGTATCTTGTATTTTTGTCACAAAGTTGCCTGGCCACCAGATAGTTCTTGCTCAATACTGACCTTCCTTCTGAATCCAGGGCAGAGCGTGCACGAAACTTACATTGTTGTTGTCAAATCTTTCGTTCTCAAATCGGCACCTGTAACGGCTTTCACTGCTATCATTCTCAGCATCATCTACTGACTTGACTGCTAGGCTAAACGAGTCGCAATAGCAGAGACTTTCCTTCGTCGTCTTTGGTACCACTCTTCGATGCAACTTTCTCCAGTATCTTGAACCCTCTCACGTGGTCGATTTGGTCACTTTGTCTCACGGGCACTCAACTCGTCCCCGGGTCTTGGTCACACGAGAACGGTGAATGCCTCCACGCAGCCAGACTGTTGGGTGGAAGCTCAGAACTGCCGTTTTCGCTTTGGGGCCAATCCACAGGGCTTAACCAGGAATCATTCTCGCACGAGGAGACCCGGTTCACTTGCGTAACGGCACTGATGGCCTTGACTTTCGCTAAATGTAGCATTGCAGATTATACTTCACGAGTATGGCGCTGGTTTGCAAGATCACACTATTTGATGAGCGTTAACACCTAGCTTGTTCCTTCGTTGTCACGCGTTCCAGCAATAGGATGAAATCAATGCGACGTGCGCCTCAAGAACTCGCGGCTCATGGTTACTCTTACGCTGTTTGTCTTTGAGTTGTTGGCAGGTCAAGCCCACCAGCTTGAGGTGTTTGTTCACCTCCTCGGGAGTGTACCAAGGGCAATCTTGTGGACACTTGACAGTGAGCACCGCAGCCCCAAAGAATTGACCAGTGCCTTCAGCATTCGGAACAGGCGCATTACCGTAAGCATAGGCGCTTGTCGCAGGAGCCGGTTTTGCATTAGTATGCGTAAGTCGCGAGAAGTACTTGGTGGCGATATCACAGGCCAACAGCTCAGTGGCCACGCTGTAATATCTCGTTGTGATTTCATCTTGTTGGTTGCTGAAATATTCGTTGTATCGTCCAAGGGAGTGGAACAAGTCCTTCGGATTCGCAACGCTCAGGGTAATTGCCAACCCATCGCCGTAGTCAATACCAAAGAACTCCAAATCAGCAATGAGTTGACCCTTGGGAATTGACATGGGAAGTTCCACTTTAGAATCCCTCAGAAAGTCGAGCACATACTGAAAACGTTCTCCGTTTCGATCAATAAAGATCTCTCCCGTCTCCTTGTCTGTCGATCCTTCCTCCCAGGTGTCAGAACTGATTTTTCGCAACATTGAATCTGGATAACTGTCCAGGAGAGAGTCTGATACATCGTACTTTGTCCCACCAACATTGAATTTGAAGACAGGACTCGGCCCCTCGGCATCACCGGAGGAGACTCGTGTGGCGCGTTTGATCAAACATACGATCAAGCACCAAGCTGCCACTAATGCTCCAGTCACCATCCCTTACAACTCAACCGAGAAACTCGATACATACCGCTTTTGGGTGGTTCTGAACGATTTGGTGTTGAGTTCTCTCCGTTTTGTTGGACGTCGCAGGAACGTCACGTTCCAGGACTACATTGAAAAGCACCAAGAGGCTCATGCTGAATTGGAATACCTCGAAGAAGCGGTTCCACCATCGAAGAAGGTTACTGATTTTCTAAATGGGATAGAAATGTGGAAAGTATCATGCCAGACAAATGGCAAGTACGTGACAGAGCAATCTCGGGGTCACCCGCGGTTTCGGCAGTTGAAAGTGGACTTGGGGGTCTGTCTCCCAACAAGCGGGCAAGCTCAAAGAGATCATGAGACACCGGCCGCGTCGACAGTCAGTGATTTGGGAATGGGTGGGGTGAGTCAGAACCCATCTCATTCTTCACCAGCAGCACGCCAACTAGAATTCGACGGCGTCGCCAGTCATGCACAGGTTTCCGGCAACGACAGCAGTACGTTCGATCCAAAAAATCTACATGAAATATAATAAAGCATTACAACATTTACAATAATAATCGCTCTTTATATTATTGCGTTCTTTTCTTGCCTTTACTTATTGCATGCCGCCAACTAGTTCACTATTAGTCGCCCCACTTGCGAAAGCCCTTGTACTTGCCTTCGTATCGGCTGGCCAAAGCTTGCAAATATAATTCACAACGCAGTCTGGCAGCTCGCGACGATTGGCAAATCCGAGTTTACCGTGCATGCATGCCGCCACAATTTTGTAGAGTAAAAAGCGACCGCGCTTGTTGCTGTACTGTTTACCTTTATTCTTTTTCTTGGAGTTGAAGTCACGCATCAATGCGGTCTTGTCATAGATGTAGCCTTTGACCAATTACAAAGCGGGCAGGCACATGGATGCAACACTGCATCAGTCACGGCCACGCCGTTGATGATGGCATAGAATTTGCCATTGTAGCAGTACCCGATTTCTGCCCAGACTTCGGCACTCTCCTCCGTGTTCGAATTGCCGTTAAAGCATTCATAGAAAGCACTAACCGCGCGTTCCGCTGGGCTGTCGAAGTTAGGCGGATGTGGTTCGTGAGCTGGAGGAGGTGGTTTCACCTCGGGGGAATCCCAAACAGGGATTGGGCGACCGCTACTGTTCTTATTCTCCTTCCCGTCCATTGCAAAATAAATGACAGCATTGCTGTGTTGGCGCCGGTCTTGGTGTCAGCCCGGCTTAACGCAATGTTTCTGTTAAACCATGCCGAAATAAGGCCGAGCATGACCGATTCGGGGGGTGGTCGGTCAGGGTTATGAGCACTGAGCGTGACTCGCCAGAGTCATGCTCCGGCCTTAAAACCGCCCTTCTTCGAATGGCGTTAAGGAATTCCTTGTTCCTTAAGGAATTCATTTTAAAGAAAAGCGAAATGTCCTTAAAAGGAGAATTTTCTGTCGCTAAATGTCAGGACATTAAGGATGAACTAACTTGCGAAATTGCTAACTAAGATTCCGTCCAAATCGTGGTATATATGTATACATATATGGAT
>JAVCKV010560523.1:0-11004 GCA_032274145.1 Herpochondria borealis | reverse complement strand
TACGGAACTGGCACTCTTGTCGCAGTCTCTCTCCGTCTTGGACTTGACCATCAACCGTCTCCACGGAAGTCTCCCTACCGAATTGGGTGCCATGACGTTGTTGGAGACGCTGCACGTGTCCACCAATCAATTGACGGGCACTATACCCACCGAGTTGGGTCTCTTGACCAACGTACGACAGCTCTATGTGGATGCCAATGATATCATGGATACCATGCCCCAGGTCATTTGTGATTTGAAGAAAGGGTCCCTGGAAAAGTTGTGGGCGGATTGTACGAATGAAACCAATGTGGTGGCGGATGTACAATGCGAGGTGGGTGTCTGCTGTCGATGTTGTTTTGGACTCGAATGCAAGTGATTTGACTGTAAAGGTTGATGATTATACGAAAGAGTGACGATAGACTGAATTAATCATCCATTCGCACCACTACACAATACAAGCAAGCAAGGTTCACCACGCAGATGAGGCTTAGCAGAATAGAAATCAAACTCGAGCATTCACATTCCTGCATCACATTCCTGCAACATGCTTCATCTACGATTAAAGAACACACAAGTAACACTTGCGACACCTTGTCTTCTCTGTTATACTACGACTTGCTGATAGTTCTACGACACGTACCACGGGTCGGGTAAACAGAAACCCTTTACCTTGCCAGACCAAAATCACCACATAACGTGTATGCGCAACGGGAAACTAGTAGCGCTCTACCATACTATGAACGATTCTCGTCCTCGGCATGGGATGCAATCTTTGTTTGCTGACTAATACAAACAAAACATCCTAAAAGAAAACACTCACCATCACGACAGCACTGGACCTCTCCAGGTTTTGCCGCGAGCCATCACGAGCAGATCGCAGAAGGTGCGTGGTAAGCTCAATAAATGTACAGCCACTCCGTGTGCTGAACGAGAATGCTCCTTGCCACGATTTCAGTTCAAAAGTGGTGTCCGCCCTTTTATAATAACTGCGCATTATAAATGGAAACGGGCTGCCATTTCGTCGAGCAGTGTAGATCACAAGAACGATTTCCTCGAAACTCCGCTGATGGCTCTTATTACTGCGCACTGCAATCCAAATAACATGGACACACATTTTGTCGATGTTACAAGTAGTAATCTCATCAGCAAGGGCCTAGGATGCAAACCATTGTGCGGCAACGCCTCCAGAGCACAGCTTGCTTCGAGCCATCAGCCCTCAGACACGGCTTAACTCAGTCAGGACAGACGTGCAGACATGACTCGATTGTAATCCGTCCGTCCGTCCATGTTCGATTAGATTTGGCCAAGAATTCAAACAAGCGAAACATCAGCAGCGGGCAGGAGCAACACGGGAAAAGCAACAAAGCAACCGCAGCAGAAGGAGCACCAACCGCCACCAGCCGGAACAGAAGAACGAGCCATAAGAAGCAGCAACATCATTTGAAAAGCGGCGGAACGCCCTTTTCCCGACTCCGCGAAAGACGGTCATGTTGGGTGCGGTGGGTCTGACTTTCGAAACCCTCAAAGAGCTCTTTCCTGAGCGTGTCCTCCTCGCTCGACTCGATGACATCTTCACTGTCTGGAAAATAAGTAACGATAGCCTCTTCTCCAACAGGCAGGTCTCCATGACATATCCGGCGATGGGAACCCAGGAGAGAGAGAGAGAGAGCTTACACGGCTAGCTCCGACCACAGTGCAGCATCTCGCTCGTCTTCTCCGACCCAGTTGCGAATAGCTAGTCATCAAGTACGTAGCTGGGTATGTACCATCGTTTCGCCAAAGGGTTCTTGGACCGATAGTTGTCTGCGGTCAAAGGAGTCAGTCGCCTGGTAGACAATGCTGTTCGCGTGCCCACGAGAGTCTCCGTCGCAGCAACAAACCCTACACTCTCACCGATCGCTCGCAGTCACTTCCATCGAAAGAAACTTAACGCTTCATTATTATCGTCGTTGCTGGTCGTTGCTGGTCGTTGCTGTTGTTGTTCATCATCATTGATGGTCGTACTGTACATTATTTCTGATTGGCATCGACAATGATGAAACGAAGAGGCCAGTGGTATTAGCAACCCAACTATGGATAGGAGCATTCTGTACGACAAGATCATCATCATTGCAGTTGCATTATACTACGTGATGGACGATGCCGATAAGATCCTTATCGGACAGTAACGGTTATTGGAAATTGAAATTAATTAGTCTAGCCTTTAGTCGCTAATTACTTTCGTATATATATGTATAACGATCATATATACTGCTTCCAATTGCTTGCGTATATATGTATTCAGAGCATATATACTGCTTCCAATTGCTTCCAATAAATTTCCGTATCTAACTATTCCGAGCATATATACTGCTTCCAATTGCTTCCAATAAGTTTCCGTATCTATGTATTCCGATCATATATGCTGCTTCCAATTGCTTCCAATATTCTCTGTATCTATGTATCCCGATCATATATACTGCTTCCATAAGTAACATTTATGAAAGGGAAGCAATTTGTTGTTGAACCTCCTGCTAACAATATAGGCCCAACATTGCGTTATTGGTCGTTCATCATCCATCCTTCCTGCATCAGATAGACCAACAAGACCTCGCCACCATCCTACCACTGCAAGCCCTTTGCATGGGGAGCGTTAATAAACAATGGCATCAGTTGATTCCTTGGCTAGTAGCAAAGAGTTACGATACGGTGTCCCGATGCGATGTAGTGATGCAATAGATCAAATAGTGTGCGCCGAGAGAGGCCAAAGCTTAAGGTCGAGATTATGATCCACGCTATTATTGCTGCTGCTAATGCCGTCGACAGACGACGACGCCATATTACTTGCTGCCTGTCTGCTGACTTCCATAGCACCTTTCATCAGATTTTGGACGACGAAGACAACAAAATGTGCCAATCGAAAAATGAACGATAGGTACGGCGCACGGACGCCATCAGGAGTGCGGTATGCCAACGAGTGGTATACTATTAATACTCCAGTACTCCGTACACGTACTCATTAGTCATTAAATCCGTCATCTTCCCGAACCGGACATCTTTGCACCTCCGCTACGATCTCCCGTATTTAGTGTGCGAACTCTTTGTTTAGAAGGTTAAGGAAATAATGGCTACCAAGAGTATTGAATGGAGCTAGTATAATCTGTGCTACTATCTCTTATTTCTGGGTATGCTTCTTTTTCCTGTTCCTTCCTTCCTCTTCTTCTTTTCCTCATTCACTAGCCTCATATCATATTTCTCTCTTTTCCTTTTCCTTACTCATTCACTAGTCTCATATCGTATTTTGGTACCGAGTAGCTAGTCGCGGTGGCACCACGGAATCTACTGGACACCTTGAGCACTTTCGGTGGCGTCCTTTGCCCAGTCCTCGAGGCCAACACTGTAGCAAATAGAGTACAAAGCACCCTGGCCCTCCTGCCTCTGGTGCTTGAAGTAGTCATCGCAAAGATAGATCTGAGAGTCTTGACCAGCGAATTCCTTGTAGATGGCTTGATTAACCGTGAGATGCCCCATGGGGACGTCGGCTCCCACGGGATCGTGCTCCCTGATCTGAATAGTAGTCTCACCGGTGACTTTGCCGGCACCATTGTCGAGGGGAATACGGTAGTACTCAGCGCTCGGGCCCGCCTTCCACGTTCCGCTGTCGAAGTAGACTTTGTCTTTCTTTGCCATGTGACAGGTCCTCGCGTCACCTTGGCCACCAGGTGTGGGGAAGAAGCCTCCGCCAGCGCCGTCGTGCTCACCGAGGATCTGCTGCATGTACACGTCATCCTTACCTTCGGCAAGTTTGGCAATGAACGCTCCGACTTCTGCGACGCCAGCAAGGATTTCACTTGCCTTGTCAAATGCCACGCCCATGAGCTTAGCCCTAGGGCGTGGGTTTTTCTTGAGGAGATAGGTGCATCCTTCAAGTACCTTCTCTCCAACACCGACAATGGCATCCTTGAGCTGGACATCACAGTTGGATGACTGCTTGTGGCAGACGATTCCATGAACACGGAGAGTCGGAATAGGCTTGGAAAGAACGCGATAGTGAACGTCGTAAACCGCCTTCTTCTTCCCAGTTGTCTGGTAGACACGGATGACACCAGCAAGAGCACCTCCACGGTGGAAGTCGATGTTGCCAAGCCAGTCGTCCGGGTTTGAGCCTGAGTCCTTCTCGCGGAGTTTCACAGTCTAACTGCTGAGCTAGGTGCAATTGATCTCAAGGTTCAGAGCCCTACTGTCATTGTTCCTCATCTTGATGGGACTGTTGTAGTACTTGGAAGATTCCTTTCCGTCTGCGTAGATCTGGAACCAGACCTCGTCTTTCCCCGACTCGGCACTGTCTTTGACACAATGGATCTCGGTGAGAAGGAGGATGATGGGCTGGATGTCAGTCGACATGATGAAATACAAAGGCAACGAAAGGGTCAAATGAGTTATACGAAGAGCGTCACGAAGAAGTTCGAGACCTGAAATTTTGAGAATTTGAGATTGTTTTCAGGTACAGATCAGATGGGAGCTTGGTACAGTGAACACCTACCACGTTCTTTACGATCAATAGTGGAAAGTCAGAGCGACCAACAAGCCCTGTTGCCCAAGCGATCTGGTGGTTGAGCTCCCTCGTCTACTGTACAAAAAGGAAGTAGACAAGACAGCTCCCTTGGAGCGACCAGCAGCTTGTTGAAAAGAGAACTTATTCGTGATTGCAAAGATGCGAGACCAGCCCTACCCCACTAAATCAGAGTGCAGCTTTTGTTAAGCCTACCAAAGAAGCTAGGAACAAGCTGGTTGGGCTCCCTCGTGTACTATACGAAAAGGAAGTAGACAAGACAGTTCGATTGGAGTGGCCAGCAGCACAACGGTGCGGGATCGACCCTACCCCACTAATCAGAGCATAGCGTCTCTTGTTTTTAACGTAAGCTCGCCCAAGAAGAAGTGTCGGCTGGGCAAGAAACCAAGTTGTCGCAATCTGCGATTAAGCCTGATCGGTTGTATTAATTCCGCGAACCCCGAAGATCACGCCGGCTATCAGTGTACATGTAGCTGGTCGGCAAATAAGATTGGAGAAAACACGATGTATAATAGAGTGTGTGTTATGGTGTGTTTGTACAAGGTCCACAAGTTGAAGTAGCTGTGAAAGACATCGAACCATCCTACCCTGTCATCAAAGCCCTTTTTTTGTTAAGCCCTCGGCGAGCTAGAATAAATTGAGATCGTTTGTTGACTTGCAGATACAAAACCAACCCAACTCACCGCATTCCCAAGCGAGTTACCCTGATGTACGAGATTGATGCCAATTCCATACTATCCCAGACGTACCACTACGCGGTAATGATGGGTAGCGCGACCTTCAACCACTAGTAACAGCGACACCAGTCACACCAAAGAGGGGATGACGTGACCGCCTTTCACGGCCAGCCAGCTACCTGGCGAGGCAAGCTACGATATATCCCTGGGACAACGAACAGCATTTTAGTTCTCCGTTCGTCCTCCCACAAGCAGACACAATCGTTGCATATATAGGTGAGTTGTTCTCGTAAATGCCAGAGCAAGAATGCAGATATAAACCACTGTACAGCGCGTGCGACCGCGTAACAAAACTTGTTTGTAAGTAGTAGATGCAGCAACTCACGAGATGGCTCTGGAGACACAAGATGAGACTCTAGTTAAGTTTTCATGGTGAGAAACGCGTACAGTACAGTACGCAGAGCGTACGGTACCGGTACCAACATCGAACGCGTCTCCCGTGAACAGAGTCCCTGGCAAGGCCTTGTCGACGCCTCCACTCACTGGAAGCATTACCGCGACGGAGATTCGGGGCTTGGTGAGGTGCATTCAATCAAAATTTAGCGAGTCGCTTGCTGCTGACAAGACCCTTGAGTGTGGCCTTGGGACAAGCAGCTGAAGTGTCTGCCTTGGTGGAGTTATGGAACATTCGATTGCGGCGAGGTATAAACATCGCAACCGAGCTTCCAAAATGTCGTATTCGGTGTGTGGAAGATGTAGAAGACCCAATAGGTCGAAGCGGACGTGCGGAAAGATACAACAAATCTGCTGGTAGTGAAAGATGCTGGAGCACGTCTTCAAAAGGTCCCAGCTGAATATTAGCGAAAAGTTCGAAAGAACACAGCGGAGACAAAGACCCAATAGTTTGTAGATGAGGCACAGAAGGTGAAAGATCCTATCTAAGATCACAAATAAGGTGCGCGGGAAGACAGACGGAACATACTTTTGAAACAGACAGAGAAAACAAACCTAAGTTGTAGAGATAGATTGAAGATTGAGACAGAAGAATCATTCGTTGCTCACAACTTGCTTCTTGTTTGGCCAGCTCCTTCAGCTTGGGCTTCAGTAGCAATCTTGGCCACTTACTCCTCGTCTTGTTATAAACAGAACTTTCGAACGCGGCTAGCAACTCTGGGAGTAGCGGTGGCGTAGTGTTTGTCTGCATTCCTGGTCCGTCCTCCCTTCGCCCGTCGCGTCTTAATGACAACTCACTTACGCGTGCATACTTGAAGTATGAATATGATCTTCTGCTCAACCAACCCACGAACCCCGTTCCTTCAACAGCTGTACTCCAGGCCCGCGTCCGCTGTCGCCGCCATGCAACATCATAAGCTACACGACTGGAATCGATTATTGGCATTGATTATCTCCGCGGGCACAGCACAGCATTGTGCGACAAGCTGGTTCACGATCGGGGTGGTGAATTGTTCGGCACGTTGTATCCAACGCAAGAGCACTGCTGGCGGGACATTGTGCTGTGTACCTTCCAACGCACTTCCCGGCGTGCGCCGTACAGCAAGCTATAGTCCTTGCTCCTATTGAACTTCAGTATCCGATCTGGAATGCCTGCCTCGTTTAGTAAGAAATCTTGCCGTTTGAGCTTCCCCTCCACTAGCTTCAAAAAGAAGATCAAATTCTCGACAATGCCCGGGAACCCATTAGCGACCACTTCGCTGAGCTGGTCAATCCATCCCGAATGTGGTAGAATCGAGACACTTTTGTAGTACATTGGTAAGTTGTGTGTGTGTTCGTGATGGCTTCTGTAGGTTAGGTACCCATAGCTCTATAAACTGATTCACCTATCGTCTCCGTACATGGCGTGGATGGATGCATGCTCTCTAGTTGTAGAAAGGGGTTATAGCTTACATATATACATAGTTAGGATGCTGTCTACTGTTATCGCCCTGTGTTGACGGAAGAAGAGGACGAATCACTAAACAACAGCATCATTATCATCGCCATGAAAAGGACTTTTGGGACGAGACTGTCCCAGAGCATCGTTGGCGCTGGTTCCACCGTCGTGTTCGACATTGCTGGTGCTGGTTCCACCGTCATGTTCGTCATCTTTTTCGCGCACTCTTGATATTTCGTCACGGGTCGTTGATTCAAGGATGCCAATTGGCTTGCTTGCTGGAAGGACTGCAATGCCTTTTCCGTTTCCTCGAGATTCATCCATGCCACTCCCAATCGATACTGACAAGCTTCCGCCTCGTCGCCTCTTACTCCAGCTACGGTATATATCAATGCCAATTGACAATCCTCCGCGGCTTCTTCGTAACGCTCCAGCTTGAGCAACGCTGCGGCCTTGTGTGAATGCAGTCGAAAGGTAGTAGTCGCGTTCTTCTTGTCGTTGGACAGCAATGCAATGACGTAAGTATCCAGTGCTTGATCGTAGTCTTCGCCAATGCAGTAGGAATCACCCAAAGCCAGGGATGCCTCGGCAGATAGAAATTGATCAGCAGCACTTGATGTCATGGTTTTGTTGCTGTTCATTCTCCAGCGGAGTAAGTTGTGTGGCGATGAAAACCCGCACGTCCCTAAGAATCCCCACGGTCTTGTGCAATACTGACGGTACATGTGTCCCTGTACGCCGTGGAAATCGAAACGGCGTACGCCAAAACTATGGCATGTTTGAATGTATCATAGCTTGGTGGTCAGGAACGTTAGGATAACGAAAACTAGCGCGACTTTCAATAGACGGCTGATTTCGATGAAAACGTATCACTACATATTAGATAACTGGTCCTCCCACCGTTGCTCGTTTAATGTACGTAGTTTGCGGCATGCACTTTTGTCATACTAGTCATGCTGACTACTGCTCTATATTGGCCACCCGAGTCAATCATCTACTTCAGCGACATGCTCATCTCTGTGGAAAAGGCTTTCGGGACATGACGTGTTAGCGTAGGCAACGGATGCGCCCCTCGACCTGAAGATGAGCATTTCCATGAAGTTGAGTCGGGCGGGATAACGGTGTCCGCGACATGGGAACAGTAGAAATCAATATCACCGTCTGTGCCCGGATGATCTTCGTCGCAAATGGAGAGGAACCATAAATAAGGACCGACACGTGTCTTGCACTTAAACAAACTGTAGACGTTGTCATCAGGTCCGCTCTTGGTGTAATGGGGTAAGCCTCCTAACGCTCCAGATCTTTTGTAAACTCCATTGACTTCCTCGATGCCGGCACCCTTGACTTCTACAAGAGGGTCAAATGAGAAGTAGCGAGGCACATCAAAAGCCGAAAATGCGTTACCTTCTTGGAATCTGCGAGCTTCATGTAACTGCTCCTTGGTCGCCAGACCTGATTTGCAGATGGTACTGGACAAGATAGTAGGATTAATATGAGCAAAGCAAATGTGCTGGGAAAGTCGGAGACCAATCTCTACGCGGGTATCGTCTGCTTCTACCCACATGTTCAGGAGCGTGAATAGCTCCAATTCTGTCATTTGAATTCCAGGATCCTTGAGTAGTTTGGTCAATACATTGACACTCAGACAACCCACGTGGTATGTGGTGAGGGATTTGGTAAGGGCGGTGGATCGCACACGGTCTACCGCCGCATCCATCAGCTTGGGTGGGACAGTAGCCCCCGCACTAGCACACACTTCCAAAATGGCAAACGACATCTCCGGAAAACGGTTCCAAATGTGATTTTCAAAGGTCGCCAAGACCACCTTTTCCAAGCCAGGCAAATCGAAATACGCAGACGCCTCCGCCACAGAGATTAGAATTCTCAGTTCCTCGAGAGTGTACGGTAAACCTGTATGCCCATCGGCAGATACCTGGTGTTGTGTTGGTTTCCTGCACTGCTGTGGGCGGAATCGGTGTGAATGTATTCAACGACTGCCTGCAAGACGCTGCCCGGAAATCCCAGCTCCACTTCTTGGCTTGAAGATTCTTGAAAATCCTTGAAGAACATGCAGTAGAACACCTCGGATCTCGCCGCGAGCACACAGCGGTTGGCTCGGACCAAAACACCGTCATCGCCCTTGAGAGAAATGTCACTAAAGTTCTCATCCGTTAAGAGTTTCGAGAGCACCTCATAGCGAGAGGTTTCTTCTGAAGTAGTTGTGTCTTCCATTGTCTTTATTGAGTTGATGAATGGGTGAAAGTCGAATCAGCAGGAATTCTGAGTTCAAGCGTACACGGGCTCTACGAGACCACGCAGGAACGAGTGCTTGCAGACAGCCAAGGTACAATGTATCGGAGAACGTGTAGAACGAGTGAACGGATTGTGTGTCGCCACGTGGTGATGAATGGGAGCACGATAGATACGATATGTGTAGACGAAGTGAGAACGTGGAGATTTTGCGCTTGTAGATTCCAAGGTCTCTGATGCGCACCCGATTCTCGAAACAGGGTTATGCGCATGTAACTAGCTTTGGTCTTGGCAACCCCGCTGCGGCCTGCCCGAGCGTTCTTAAGAACTTCTTCCATCTCCACAGAGTTTTGACTACTCTCGCCGTCCTGTTCCGCCTTGAGGTTCTTGGGTTTAGTCTTCTTCGAAGGAAGTAGCGAGAGCCGCCAGAAGCAACGTCGTCCAAGTTCCGATTTGATAGGTACCTAACGGGTACGCAACATGGTCATGACTTCTTTCAAGCACGCTCCAGAAACACTTGCACGAAAGTCTTGGTGTGATAATAAACCTCATTTAAATCGCAAAGCATAAAGACGCACATTGCTTCCTCCCTCTCATTCAGAGCCTGACAAGCGTTTAGTTAGCCATAATTCGGTGTGCGATACACTTTTTCAATATTGGCACATTAAAAGTCGTCGCAGCAAGTCCATGAATCAACGAACTCGATGTAACATTGGTAAACTGTCAAATTAGATCGCGAAGCAGTAGCACAGTGTAAAGACGGGGTGATCGCAGTTCCAGGAGTCTGTGCTGCAGATACCTACCAGGTCTTTTTAAGTACTATATTGTGGATGCTACAAAAGGAAACGAGCGCGACGCTGCTCACCACCAAGGCCTCGCTGTCTCTCACTGTATCCTCTTAAATCAACCACGTGAAGGAAATTGTCGACCCTGTTATGTTCTTCGCAATGTGACCTTTGTACTTCGCTCTCAAAGGCACGCATAGGCAAGGTGACAAGAACTGGTTGCAGGGACCGTCACTAGCCTATAGTGGCGCTTGGTATGGTATTGACACCATATCGTTGGAAGACAAGCATAAGTCGACTTGTTGAGCAACTTGATGCACTTGAAGGACTTGAGTATTATGTGGAATGCAGTGTCAGGGTCACTGCCCTTTGAAATTGGCCGCCTCGTGAAGCTGCGGACCTATGATTGTCGCCACACTTTCTTTCTTTCATTCGGAGCTTGCCTTTGAGATTGTCATGCTGAAGGAGCTGACAGTATTCGTTATGAATCGCGTGCCTTTGACAGGGTCCATTGTACTCAGTGCAGGCGTTGTGCTGATGGGAAGATTGTGTTTATGATTGGACAGCTATCCAGCACATGCAGTGGTTAGGCTGCGCATCCACAAGATCATTCAATGAATTATCAGATCAGAGGTGCACAAGTGCCCACAGAGTATCAGCTGAGGTGTAGAAGGATCCAAACTATCACAACAGAGGTGTGACGATCCAAGAGATCGCAATGGAGATACGGGAGCTTTGGGATGCAACAATAGCACCCGATTAAAAGTCATCACCATGTTGCGTACACTTGATATGTTACCCCCATTCCCGAGAATGAAAAATTCTCGAGAATGGGAATGAGGAATTCTAGAGAAAAAGTGTTTCTCG
>JAVCKV010560412.1:0-11006 GCA_032274145.1 Herpochondria borealis | reverse complement strand
TATTCCCAAGACTTCCTCCCCTATTCTCCAAGCCGACTCTCCGACTCTACGATGGCTACTGTCGAAGGCTCGCAACATGGAGTTGGGCTTGCATATGTGAAACAGTAGTAAGTGATGTTAGTTTCTAATGCTCTGCACCTACCGTACATGCTAGGCCTAGGAGAAACCTTTCCCTAAAAGCAGACCTACAAGGGCACTCTCCAGCTTATTGGCTCAAATTCAAATTTGTCCAACAAATTCAGCCATCAAGTTGCATGCCACTGGGCATCCATGGTTGATGACTGTTAAAAACATGATCATACCACCAGAGACTATTAGTTCTCTCCACCACCACACTGACTGGTGAAAGCTTTATCAGTCCTTGTATTGTACTGCTTGGAACGACACACCGGATCCTTACTATGGAGGGCTCAATGGGGCCCATACTTGCCAAGCAGCTGCTGTGATCCTCTCACAGACTGCTCATGCTCAACTCCAACAAAGACCAAATCATAAACTCCTCCCTCACAACAGAAAGGTGCTCTTATGACCAATTCCAAGCCAAGCCATGTGAGGCCTTTTGTTTTGCTCAAGTTTGCAACAGACTAATACTCTGGACGAAGGTACTCAAAGAACTAAGGGAACTTTCTGGATTTCTTGTTCATTCTCATCATGGAAAACCCACAAGGCATAGAGCCAACCCATGACTTGCTCCTTCTTGGCAAGCCTCTTTAGTTCCCTTCAGAATATGGTCCAATGCAAGGAAGCAGCTAAGCTGCTTGATACACACAAGCGATGTGGATGAGCTAAACAAAATAGAGTCAAAAGCAAACTACACATTGATAATGGTAGTCAGGAATAGTTCTGCACCGGGAGTAGTTGAAGGTAAGCACTCAGCTAGCATTTCAATCAAATGTCCTTATTCATGACTAGGATAATTCGTTGGTCTATTTGAATTTAATTCCAAATACTTTTGACATCTTGAAAGCTCTTTTTAGCATTGCAAATATGAAATGAGCAAAGCTCCAATTTAGTACCAATGAGGTACGTGCACTTTCCTTTCACTGCTCGACTAATAGAGGTATGACACTTGGATTGGTACTAATTAAGGTCTTCATTATCTCAATAGGAAGATTCTCCGTTGCAAGCCACTGCACACTATCCCTGGTTGCAGTCTGGGAGTGAGTGAGTCAAGTACCGATACACAGTTGTGCCTGTGTGACAATAGTGACAGATTGGTACGGTACTCGAAGACTTCTTCTTGACAAGCTTCAAGGCATTCATTTACTTATATATATCTGTGTGCGAGCAAGTCTGAATGGCAATGTTTACCAGGTTTCCTACTGTATCCATACATACCGTAGTACTGTATAGTATTGGCTGTGTTCGCCTTTGGTGTTCCTGTTTGGCATCGCGCGTCATAATTTTTGGGTGTCACATCAACAACGCAAGTTAGCAAAGTATCACTGAGACCACGTCGTCTCGAAACTCCGCATCATCATCTGTTTCTGGTCACATGAAGGCAATCTTGTAATCTTGGCACACAATTTCTCGTGATTGTCAACGGTGACAAGTTACCGAAAGGCTCATTGCGCACCTGAAAACGATTATTTTTCTCTGAAAACACCCACCATGACTGTACGCACCACTCAAAACAGTCTTTCATCAGAGCCATGTTGCCAGCAGCCTACATTCCAAGAAGTCTGTCGGCGTTTGCGCGAGAATGAGATGTCAAGTTTGGACATGGCTGCTCAACTTGAAAACGAGAACTGGGAAGCCATCAGTCAGTCTTTCAAGAACAGCACAAAGTTGACCTACCTGAATCTGGCCGACAACGCCTTGGGGGTTAATGAGCTCCGTCTACCCGCAAACATTGTGAGCCTACATTTGTCCGGCAATCGTCTTAGAAGGGTTGACTTCGTGTCAGCGTTACCCAAGCTTGAAATCTTGGATCTTTCACGAAATGGATTTGATTCTTCTGACATGCCAAAGTTGTGCAACTTTTTGCAAGCGTGCCCCAAACTAAGGTTGTTACGACTAGCCAGCAACGACATTGGAGGACGAGGCATGGCACAGCTATGCGAGACTCTGCTCAAACTCAAGTCGCTTCAGCATCTAGACCTGAGGGGCAACTTTGGTTCTCACAGTGCGTACAACAATCTCGTGACACTAGTCGAGAAGAACCATTCTATGAAGGTACTCTACGGCGACGGTGCTCCAACCAGTGAACTCGAGTTTCGACTCGAAATGAACTGCTTTGCGAGACGTTGCATTCAAGATTACGAGTCGAATGAATGGCCTGAGACGCTTGCAAAAGCAACAGAGTTGGACACGATATTTACAATCCTACGCGAGAGGCCAGATGTGTTGGATATTGCACGTTGAAGAAGCTCACCACCAACCCTTCTCAGGGATGCATACAAGAGTGCATACGACTGACTGAGTTGTTGCAACCATTCACAATGCTTTAAGAGAGCCACCTGGCACTATGTCATCAAGATGATTCGACACTACCAGATCGCCACCAATCAACGCATATAATTGACGTACACTGTGAATACTACTGTACAATCTAAAGACACGGAATCCTCCAAGAATAAATATCATATTTCATTTTTGTACACACAATAAGCTGCCCGTCGGTCTTGTTGGTAGCTATCTGTGGGTTTCAAAAGGTTTTTAAGAATACTGGAATATCAGTACCGGAAGTAGGGAGAGCACAGTGACCACCAACCCCGGCAGGCAATTGAAGCCCTCCTCAAGCTGCCGATCTGCAAGGTCTTTAGTGTACTCAAGAGTTTTTGAGAAGAGAGAACGGTGACTTGTTGCCGTCATCTCGGCGAAGAAGCGCAAAGCTGTGTCACGTCGGCTCGGAGATTCTTCTATGTAGTAGTAGTCCATGCTAGCAATAGATAGTGTTGAATGTGGTTCAAGATGAGAGGATGTTGATTTTACGGTTGAGATCTCATGGTGGAATAGAGTGTAAAGTGTGTGATAAGGAGCTGGGGCTTGGGCGGACATTTTGCTCGTGCAGAGTTGTGAAATTGAGTCATGCGAAGCATTCAAGGTATTAATACTCGTATAAGATCATTTCCCTTACGTGTCCAAGACTTGAAATACAATTTGTGGTATAAACAAGACTAAAAATACTGGAGGTACTGTACGTAATGAGAATTTGAAATTTGGATTCCACTTCATTTGCTAGAAGAGTGCACTGTAGATTACAACATCCATAATGCCAAGAATGCATATGATTAGTTTGGTTGGCTAGTTTTACCCGCCCAAACGCTCCACCTCCCAGGGTAGTTATTAGTTATCTCGAAACTTTCGCTGTATTAATTTTGATCGGATGGCCTTTGGCTGCATTTTACCCGCCCGAACGGTCGTAGTGGTGGTTTGATTGAATGACATTCAAAAGTTGTTATCGGTCGAGAGGTTCAAGACTATTTAGCTTTCTGGATTCTTTTAGCGTTACATCATGTAGCACCCAGGTTTTCTATGAACATTCCCTGGAATGAGAAGGGCGACGGCGTTAGTGGCAACCGAGCAGGAAGAACGCAGCCTGGAAAGCGAGCCTTCGCAAGTCCGGAATTTGTCAGATTTTTGACACCATTCCTGTCAAAGAAACACTCGTGTGAACGACTTGGTGTCAGCAAGGACCGAGCCTGTCGAATAGCGGCATGGTACACATCATAGGAAACAACAGAGTTGGCGCTAAGAATATCTTGTGGATCACCGCGACGATGGTGCTGATTTGAACAACCCCGCGTTGACAACGGCGAGGCGACGGAATACCCCACTTGGAGCCGTCGGACAAGGGCTATTCAGATGAACCAGGAGGCCTCGATCAGCTTGATAATGAACTAACCAAGGGCAGCGCAATTGAACATCTTGAGACTGACGCACAAGCAGCAGTCGGACCCTCATGCGCACACACAAACAACGGACTGCTGGCAAGATTCGACTAGGTGGTGTGCTTGCGTCTTGTGGCTGGCTCAGGCAGGTGGAGCCAACCCATTCAGCAGCACCCAACTCTTCCTTCTCGTGACAGGGACAGTTATTTGCCTCTGCCCCGAAACACTACTCGTGGCAGAGGCAAACACATCGGAATTATTGAATGCGCTGTTCGAGAGTTGAGCAGCACTGAATTCAAACATTTCTGGAAAGTCTTGTTTTCCTGAAGCCGCCATCACGTCGGTGCTCATGGTCAAGGTCAAGGTCAGTAGGTTGGTTGGTGGTGTTAAGTTAAGTTAAGTTGTTGGTTTTAATTGCTTGCTCAGCGATGGTGTTGTGGCTGTTACAATCGCAAGCAATCCCTCGCAGCATTACCAGTAAACAAAGTGAGGGCACTTTTGTTGGCAACACACTCAAGTCATCTACAGTGAAATCTGATCTACTTATGAATGGCGTCCTGGCGTCATTAGTCATTGGCCTCACCCAGTACGCTCCTTCCTCCATCGCCTTAATTCTTTTAAGGTGCCAGAGCAGGGCAATGCTACTGCTGCTACTGTTGATAATACTGCTGAGTATGGAGCTACGATGCTTTTGGGCATATCGAAATGACCACAGCAATGATGGAAAGGGACTAAGAAATAAACCAAACAGTACAAAGAGAGATGGAATAAGACCGTGCCAGTCGCCATTACTTTTGGATCCTTTGTACGATGTCGACTAATTCCCCTCGTTCCTGTTTCGGCGCATGAAAAGAGAAGGGAGAGAACTCAAACGTTTCCTCGTCTATCTTTTCCAACTCCACGCTCCTACCCTCGAAGGCAGCTTGGTACCTTCGCACCGCTTCCATGTATGCTACAGAAGCAGTGGCCGTCTCCTTGTCCCTGTTAGTAAAAAACAATGCGCGGTGGTCCAGGAGCTGATCTCCAAGCGCTGCTTTAAGACAAATTGCAGCGTCGGTAAGCTCAATTTGATCGCTCGCTGATAATGTTCCCGTGTCGACGTCAGTAAACTCCCCATCTGCCACCAAAGCGATCCACTTCTCACCAAATCTGAGCCGGAAAAGATACAAGTAATCGCATTTAGCCTGGTCTCCCGTGTAGACGAATACAACGCTATAGCTCTTGTCCTGGCACTCCAGAGCACCCTTGACTTCGCTCAGAAGCGTCGTCTGCGACCTGTCCGTGTATGGGTAATACGCCGATTTTCCTGCCCCGCCTGTACCTAGCACACGCACACTGGTGGCTTCAAAACCAGGAAGTTTGCCGTGCACCCATTTCGCAAGCCCGAGACGCTTGGCGTGGACAGGAGTGTTGTAAGCAGAAATTCCTTCTTCATCTACAGAGAGAACTTGGATTCCGAAATAGAGGGATGCTCCAATCACATGAAAGCCATACTTCTCAAAACTGGTGGAGTTGAACAATTGGTTGCTCGGATCCATTGAAGCCATATGAGAAAGATAAGAGTACAAAGATTTGGCCGTAGTTCCGGGCGTGCTTTTGATCAATTCTTCAACCAGAGCGTTCATGTTGGCGAAATCTGGGATCACTTTATATTGATATATGTCTTTCCATATCTCGAAGACGGCGCCGATGACACCTTCGTTAGCGTTCCCTGGCAGAAAGTTCTTCTCGCGGATATGCAATGGCTTGTCCAGTATCCACCGAGTCACCCACTCACGCCAAAATTCCGAATTTGAATGCGGTTCCTTAAAAACCTTGGGACTCCACTTTTGAATGAGACGGACTCTAGGCCACCACAAAACGGCAACCTTGTCACAGATTGTCTCCTTGGCGCCTTCACCGTACCTTCGGTCAAAATCAGCCTCCTTGCTGGTGTGTACTTGGCCACTGCCAGAGCCCGAAAGTCGTCCTTCGTGATTAGAACGACATCGCCATCCCCTTGAAGTGCTTCGTTCTGGCCCGTCGAACCGTCAACTGAAAAGTCCAGCGTGACACCTGTGCCTACCGGCACAAGCAAGATATTGTCCCCTATCAGTTCCACTTGCCACTGGCGAATGTATCGAAGGAAAAGTCTGCCAAGACCCTCTCCATGGAGCGTTTTAAGCTTGTTCAGTAATTGAACTTCGTCCACTCCTACAACCACAAGGGTTACCTTCGTTCGGTCCTCATCCTCGCGACGGAGCCGTTCCACTAGCATAGTTTTTAGCGAATCACAACTGGGGAAGTCACATTCCTCGTAAAGGGCGCCAAACTTGGTTAGGCTTGTGGAAGAAGGAGTTTGGACCAGCACTGATCCGAAAATTCGACGGAATAAAACTCTTTTGGCGGATGTTTCATCTGTGATCATGTCGGTCTCGGCTTCGACCAAATGCAAGTTGGAGTTGAAGCCCAAGTAGCCAAAACGTGCATCGTCAATGGTAATCTCTTCGCGTGTTTGCCATGTTGAACTGGTTTCATAAGACTGCTGCAATATTTAAGTGTAACTATATGTTTAGCTATCCATACAAAAAGTAGAGTGGCCATTATTTGGGTCCATGCAACATAGAGTCCGTTACCCCAGGGTGCTCTTTTGTGTTGCTATCCCTAACGTTGGAAACCATGAGGACATAAGCAGAAGTGCGGCAACGGAGAACGAAACATTATACGAAGTCACAAGAGCATTGATGGTTTCATGAATGATTCAATGTCGAAATCTAGCGTTGAGTCACCGAATGTTCTACTCTAGAGAGGGGAGTAGATGCAATCATTATCTAATCACCAATTTCCAGTTGACGCTTTAAATTGAAAATACCAATCTCCAAGATCATCAGTCACGAAAATGCCATAGATGCAATCACTCCTGTCGTTCTCCGGGGGAATATATGTGACTTACACCCTTCAGATTACTCCACTTTGGGCTGAAAAAGATACCTGGAGAAGAAATCAACTCATTAGTGTGAGTAAAAGGGGTGGAATATACGTGCTACGGTTATCTCCCGTGACACAATTGCACCAGGGCGCTCGGTGCCCAGGAGTGGGAATGTAGCTCGGGAATGGAAAGCGTCAGGACGGACCCAAGCAAGCTCTCAACATTCCACTGAAAATCTAGAACTTTTTGCTACCGCTTGTACCTCATGTACACAACTGTAAAGTTGCTCAGTGCGGATTAAGGACGCAAATGACACTGCAATCGACGTACAAAACTGTGGATAGTACGGCGCAGGCCAAGCTCATAACTTGAAAGAAAACGACAAACAAGAAACTCACCTATTCATTGACGCGCGGTCTCTCCTTGGTGTGACAGTACACTGGTTTTGGGATCGTAAAGCAGCCGTTTCCACCTTGGAAGCATGTAACGAGGAATGAATGGGATTTCCTTTTCGAATAGTTCGATCTCCTCTGTGTCGCCTTGAATGGCCTCATACATACCCACCAAGTAAGTACGTGAATCCAAAATCCCCATGTTGCGCAAGACCTTGCTATTGAAGGACATTTGCTCTGGTTCGGGAACAAGCGTTGCAATGGCTGGGATGAGGTAGGCAGTCTGAATGCGAGCAATCTCTTCCAATGTAGAAACCATAGTGGTCACAAGAAGTGACAAGTCTTCCGTCGTGGCCTGAGAAGCAAGTGCGTTTGTCTGCGTATTCTGGTGAGCACACAGCATGAATTTGGCCCGAATCGAAATCTTTTCTTGGCTGGAACTTACCATGTCTTTGGCCTTCTCTTTCAGCACTTCTTGTTGTTTCGTCGCAGTTTTGAGCACTCGTTGAAAGGCCTGTTTGGCTCCATCGTCAGGAATGAGATCCAGCTTCTCCTTGAGCCACGGGAAAAAGAGCTTAGATTCCACACGGTTCAGCCCTTTCATGTTGAAACCAACCACATGGTCGACTCCTTGAGTCACTTCTTCTGTTTTTCCAGACGAAGAAACCAGCGTTTGGAGCAAGCGCAGCTCTCGAAGTACCGACATTGTGTGCCATCTCCAACCGTGGACTCGAAACCGTCGACCGAGACGATGGGTCTTGATGTATTCTGTGGCAACTGACTCATCCTTGTCCGTACAGAATTCAACGTCTTCGGCTAGGAACAATGCAACAGGGAGCAAAAGCAACAGGAATAGCCCTCGCGAGATCATCATCTGGCAGTCAACTTGCCAACATGATGTTGATGTGTGGACTAGCGAAATTGTGAACATTTCGTGCATCGATTGGTTGGTTGGAGGACTTGGGTGGCTGTGAAGCGCTCAAAATAAACATATTGTATCTGGAGCAACATTCCTGATTCCATATCAATCTTTGATATCTTTTGGGTTTTGGATCGTGTTTCGCATTGACACTTGACACAATGGCGACACGATACAAGAGAAGATCACTTCAATCCAAAGATACTGTACTTATTAATTCCATGAAGAAGCTCTGCATCTTCCTACTTCTCCTTCCTATCGTATTCGTAGATGCCATAAATGTGACTGATCTCGATTGTCGCATGCGAAGCTTGGCCCTCGACTTTGCTAGATCGATTCAGCCGTGGCGTTCTCCGGAGATCTTTCAACTTGTTCATGATGCCTTAAGATTGACAGAGTTGTGCCATATCAAAAAGGTCTCATTAGACTCCAAATCAGAGACTACTGAGATCCCTGAACACAACATGACACTGCCGTCCTTTTGCCAAGAACGGCGGTGCATCTTCGTGAACCCAAATGCCACAGCTTCGCTACAAACTGGTGCTCTCGATCAGCCTGTAAAGACGGTCGAGGATGCGCTAGCTTTATCTCGAAAACATAAGCGGCGGTCACATGTTGTCCTTCGGAAGGGCATTCACACCCTCCGTAAGACTATCCGCCTCACGAAACGAGATAGTGGTCTATCCATTCGAGGATTTCCCGGAGAGGATGTCTGGATGAGTGGCGGGTTACCACTGCATGAGCACAAAGTTCATTGGACCCCAACCATGCACAATGGCATTCAGATTCACGTTGCTGACTTGCGTCACATGTTGTTTGATACGGAGCTGCCAAAGGTGGCAGCGCTTTTTACGACCCACTCTCGTTTGGTTCGTGCTCGCTTTCCAAATTCAAATCCAGAGACTGCACAATGGGGTTACGCATCTCCCAACAAGTACAACTATTCTTTGCCTGTCAAAGATTTGGTCCTGGAGTGGCACCGTCCACCACCAGGAGAAGTTCCCGCCTTTGACTATAAGGATTTCTCAACACATCATCCGCATCTTCCTCTCAAGAACGACTCGACCATGCCTGGGTACAACATGTACGCTAGCGGCCATGGTGGTGTGTGTGCCGACTTGTGGGGTCCCGCGGCTGACTCATATTGGTGCAGCAATGCCAGTGCGGGAGGATGGTCGGAAGTAGATCAGGAGTGTGCTGTCACTGGTCAAATGCAGATACCAGTCAGCATGTCATACAACACATCTCATCCAGTTGGCAAGCGCATGGATGCATGGGTCGGCGATGGAGTGGGTGGATACATTTATGCGTGGCACTCTCAAAGTTGGAGTATGCACATGTTTGAAATTGCGTCACAAAGACCAGGACACATACGATTCGAAGCAGGAGGGGGTAGACAGGGTGGTCGCAATTGGTGTCGGTGTGATCAATGCACTTATGCTGGATCATTTTGTGGTCAGCATCAAGATCCACCCGACAAAACGGACCATCGCCTCATCAGTGGTACATGGCTCGTTGAGAATGTTCTCCAAGAGTTGGATGATCCAGGAGAGTTCTACTTTGATCCCGATTCGAAGCTGCTCTTTCTCTATCCCAACACGACTAATGGGGCTCCGCCGCACGATCTGCGTTTCGCCGTCCTCGAGACTCTTGTTGACATACATGGAGCTAAGAACGTTGCCATTCACAATCTCGGATTCCGAGACGCTGCCCCTTCTTTCTTTGGAGAGTGGTCAGCTCCCAGTGGAGGCGACTGGGCACTGCATCGTGGTGGTGCAATATTCCTTGAACACGTTAAGAATGTGTCGATTACGGATTGCATCTTCCGCAGGCTCGATGGAAACGCGGTGTTTTTGTCACGTACTACTCGTAATGTGGTCATTCGCCGAAGCATCTTTGAGTGGATTGGAGAAAATGCAATTGCAACCTGGGGCGATACACGCAAGTTTGACGCCGTCCGGCAGAAATTCCCCATGGGTACTTTGGTGGAAGAGAACTTCATGAGGGAACTTGGGATCTTTCAAAAGCAATCGTCAGCATGGGGTCAGGCGAAGGCAGCTCTTAGCACCATTCGACACAATATCATGTTCAACCTACCGCGCGCCGCCATCAACTTTAACGACATGATGGGTGGTGGTGACAAAGTCCTGGGAAATTTGCTGTTCAACACTTGTCGCGAATCTGGTGACCACGGCCCGATAAACAGCTGGGATAGGCAGGCTTATCTGACCACTCTGCGGGACGGAGTCACGCCGAGCTTTGATCCTCTCATGCGGACAATTGCGCGCAATTTCATTTTTGCAAACTACGGAGCTAGCGAAGGTGTCGATAATGATGATGGCTCGAGCTGGTTCCATGTAAAACACAATGTTTTCTACGATTCCGAGGGTTTCAAAATGGACTATGGGGGACACGACAGCATCTATGAGGACAACCTTGTTATCTCCTATCCAAAGACCTACGGCCAAAACTGCATCGGCTTTGGTTCTTTCTATCCTGGACGCGGCCACGTGGTGCGTCGGAATAAATGTGTGGTGCCTCGGGACGATAAACCTCTAGCTTCCTTGACATGTGATGCAGCAACGGAGACCATCGGCAACAACTCCTATTTCAGTCCGAATGGGACGGCCACTATCCAATGCAGATACCAAGACAAGCAGTTCAGTCTTGAGGACCTGCAAAAGCAATTTGGGCTCGAGCTTGGATCAACAGTTCAACCTACTCCGGGTGTTCACGACTTGATGAGCTGGTCTAAAAAGACGCTCTGGTCAAAGCCGATCAGACACGTTACTGATGCCAGAACGTCCGAACAGTAGAATCTAAGCCCTACCGGTGGAGTAAAGAGGAGTTTAACTCGTAGTGCAAGCCTTCTCTCTAGCAGAATGTGGTACTTGGACCTAATCTAATCAATTATCAGTGCTACATTGTCTTCTCTTATTCTCCATACACTTCTT
>JAVCKV010560301.1:0-11006 GCA_032274145.1 Herpochondria borealis | reverse complement strand
ACGCTGGTCGACTCCTGTAGTCAAAGAGGTAGCATCTTGCGATGCCAGACCTCCAGAGATGACATCAGGTGCCATCGTACTCGAATTCTTGGAATCTCCGGAATCGATGTTGAGTCGGGGCTCCTCCACAACAACAGCACCGCTGTCTTCAGTCGAAGTAGTTTCCGGCGAAACCAAGTCCTGTTCCACCGATAGAATCTCCACGCTTTTGGGGTTGTCCCAGGTGGTTTCATTTGTCGAGGCATTGAAGTAGTAGACTTTTCCAGTGCTTGGATCTTCCTGAGCCACCCAACCCACAGGAAGTGGTTTCTCAACGGGGAGGACATCTGACGGCAGCGTTGGGGTATCGCCAGTCGTAGCAGGTGCCAACGCAGCGACTGGTGCTGGTGCTACGGCAGGAGAATCCAACGTAGCATGTGTACGCGGTTTATGTTGTGAAGACTGTTGTGATAACGCTGGAACAACAACCTGTTTCAGGTCCTTGGGTTGCGGTGATTGATTCGACGCCACAGGTGTCGACGTTTGGCTAGACGACGGAGACGGACTCGCTGGATTCCGCGGCTTCATTGGGGTGGGCACCTTGAAACCTCCCCATTTTTTCTTCGCCACCCCCGGTGAGGTTCGTGGTGATGGCAACTTGGACGCGGGCCGCGGGACGGAAAGCGGAGTGCGGCGAGATCCCGGAACTGGAAGATTGAATTTGCGACGAGGAGATGATGGAGGAGTGAATCGACTTGTGGGAGTGGGTCTAGGTGGCTTCGGGGCTGTAGGTCGCTGCGATGCAGCATCAGTAGGCATGTTCCGCTTCGTTGGAAGGTTGGAGGGTGAAGGCGCTTGCAACACGGCCGTAGGTGTGGAAGACATAGCAAACGCAGGAGGCTGAGAGGGAGTGAGTGAAGGAGAGACAGACCCAACTGGAGGCGCACCGACAACAGGACTTATTTGAGGCGTGGTATTTGCAACAGATGGATGCAGAGGAAAATTGCTCTGCAGTTGTCCTTGAGGGGCCACAGGAGATTGGGCAGCAACAGAAGTCTGTGACGACACAAAAGGGATAGGGTGTGCCGCGGGCGACAAAGTGGGCGCAGTAGGAGGTTGCTGTGGAGGAGCCATCGGTACTGAGTGCGCATTTTTTGGCGATGGTGCAGCAAAGAATTGGGATACAGGAGGGCTCGCGGCACGCACATGTACTGGCGATGACTGGGTAAGCTTTGAGCGCGAGTCTCCGCCAAGAACGGGCATGTCAAGGGACGGAGACATGTTGTGGTGTGAAACGGGTTGTTGAGTTTGGGGAGTGCCCAACATGGACGTCTCTGGCACAAGTGATGGAGGTTGTATTGGGTTCTGAGGTATTGGTATTGGAGGCGGTTGGCCATACCCCATTGGTGGCTGCGTAGGTGGTGGGGCAGCAGCTGCAGCAATTTGCGAAGCGGCGCTCCGACCCTGACTTACAAGCTGCTTGGCTGTAGCTCCACCCTTCGAAAACACTACAGAAGCAGCCGATGCAAACATGTTTACTGTGGCTCCCAAGGCACCGCCATCATCGTCACCACCGTAATAGTCATCATCGTACGAGCTTGTGTTTTCGTATCCATGCATTTGTTGTGCAGTTGCGGAGGCAGTTGCAGTTGGCGCTGGTGGAGCGTACGGGTGTCCATGCACTGGTGGCGGAGGCTGAGTTGGTTGAGGAGGTTGTGCAGGCGGGGGATACTGAATACCGGCCCCGGTAGGTGGAGGACCATGCGCAGGAGGAGGTGGGTACTGCGGAGCTTGCCCTTGCCCTTGTTTCGCACGTTCGTCATCCGAAGCAGAAGCCAATGCGCCCCACATGATGGCAGGAGATGAGGATGCTTACAGGTTACAGTTACGACGTACAGGTTACAGTTACACGTAAACTGAATAACCTTTCCAGTCACAGCGAAGCTCGCTTTTTAACCTGTTCAAGCTGTTCAAGCTTATTGAATCGTTCAGATCTGCTTCGAACTTTCTCGATTTCACGTATCGATAGCAGGCAAGATGCAATCTCCAATCGACTCAAAAGGAAGCTGCTTGATAGGAGGTTGCGTTTGGTCTTTTTCTCGACGAGGCACACCATACCACACGGTTGTTTTGCAGTCTGTGGATTTGGCGTGACTTATAACGCTAAAGTACGCGACAGTATGTACTGATACCAGTATCAGTGTTCACTGATTTTTTACTGTCGACTGTACTGTACCTACAGTACATACGTGTACTGGCACACAAACTACCTGGCCTGAAACCGCACCGGTAGGGACCAACGACTAGAGTGCTCAGTTGGATGCCTGAGAGAAGGGAGAATGCCTCTATCGAGCCTAACTGCTGGTCACATCAAATGCGCGCATGCGTTCTCTTCCTAGACCCTGACTGTCTAAGTCTGACAGCAGGCCTTCGTGGCCAACTAACACCCACTGCACTCTGAGCCTACATGCACAGCGTCCAAAGGCCCGCTTTGAAATCTCGCTGTTATCTCTAGAGTCGCAACGACAACACAAACAACAACACCCAGCTACAACCAGTGCCACCGGCGACTTCTAGAACTCGATTGGTCAGTGTCTGACTTCGACCATGCTTCTTCTGCTCTACCTTCAATGTACTGAGCAGGATTGGCTACATGTATGATCAGTGCCCAGGTTGACCTTGTCTATAATCAACGCAACTGCCGGAAATGCCTGTAACGTTGCAAGTCAACAATGCATCCCAACAAGACTATGCGCTAGAATCCGGACCAGGGACGATTCATCCCAGCAGTACGAATACGTTTCTCTTTAGTGCACCTCTACGCCATATGTATGCATAAAGGAGTTTAGCAGTGCAGCTACTACGACTACCTACTGTTGTGTCTATGTATACTGTTCGCCATACCGAGCAAGTGGCTGTACCACTCGAGGAACATCCACTGTGTTCGAATGTTCCTGAGAACACCAAAAAAATCTATCAAGATGTGTCGTGGGGCGAATTTTGGTGTCACATTTTCCAAGTTCTCACATCTTTTACCAATCTGCCAAATCGATTTGCCAATTCAAAACTAAAAGATCATAGATCATTGCTACCACCATGGCGACACCTGCAACAACAACTACCGATGATGGCGGTAAGGACAGCAAGAATATTGAATACGAGTACGACGCTGATACTGGTGAGCCCATTGACGCCATTGTGTTTGTGGAAGATCCCGAGGATCTCTCTGAACAGCGCGTGAAGCCCTCTCTTCGATTGTTAACGGATAAGAAATCCCTCTCCTTGTCCCTCAACAGCATTCGATTCGCTGTATTTGCCGATGCCGTGACAGCCACGATTCTCGATCCGAACTTCGCCTTTATGGCGAGTCCCAATGCGCACCCTGACTCCTTTCAATCCACGGAACCGTTTGGATATTCAGCGGCTACCTACTTTCTAGGCATGACAGCATTGTTGGGAATGGCGATTGCCTCCACTGTGATTGGAGCTTTGTCAGATCGAACTGGGCGAAAGCCATGGATCTTGATTTGTTTGGGTGTTGGTGCGATCGGCGCAATTGCAAACTATCTGGCGAGAGAGTCCTTTTGGGGCTTTTGTGCGGCCAACTTCTCGCAGGGGCTCTTTGCAGCGAGCCTCCCTGTTGCCATGGCCTATGTCTCGGATGTTAAGCGCACACGCAAAGAAAAGGATGCCGAGATCGGAATCTTGGTGGCACTCAACATGATGGGCACGGCTGGAGGAGGGATTTGCGCCATCCTCATGGAAGAACAAGGACTTTTTGCGCCGCTCTTTATAGGTGCAGCTATCAATACAGTGGCTACCATTGTGGGCGTCTTTTACATTATTGAGCCTAATAAGATGCTACTCGTCGGTACAACTACCGCAGGTAGCCCGCCTGAAGATGACGAGGACGAAGCTACATCTCCGAAAACGTTGGACAAACGACTTCTCGTCAATATTGTCACCGGTGCCCTTTTCGACAACATCGGCTCAGCAGGATTATTTCCCATCATCATGGCACCTTTGGCGATCACGGAATTTCATTTCAACTTTCTGGAGCAAGGGTTGGCGCCCATCATGTCACAGACTGCGTTCAAGTGGATCTCTGTAATGGTGGCACTGACAGTTATTCCTGGAGCAGGACTATCCACAGTTCTCTTCGAAAAGATTGGACCAGCTGCCGGTTGTGTCATTGGAAACGTCATTACTGGGCTTGTGATTCTTGCGTGTATGATGATTGCCTTGATAGAGCCTGCCACGAAGTAAGTTGAGAAGGTGCCTTCTAGATGTCGTTTCGTTGTTCATAGAGTATGTACTGACTGAGTGCCTCGCATTGAATTTTACAGTGGTACCTTCGCCGGCTTCATTTGCGCCCTCTACGTCGGATTTCCATTTACGGTCCTTTCGCAGTTGTCGACAGGACCTTTGTTGGACACGATTGCTCCTTCAAATCGTCGTGGTTTTGTGCAGGGCCTCAACATCGCAGTCATGGCATTTGCCAGTGCCGTCAGTCCGTATATGTTGGGTGAAATGTCGGATCGCGTCGGTGTCCAAGAAACCCTATGGTTGACGATTGGTATTTCCTTTCTGGCAGCCTTGATTAATGCACCACTAATTTTTGCCAGAGCTCTCCGTGTGAAGAAGAAGAAACCCAAATTTGCAAGACCGCTATTGGGCGAGGACGTGGACATAGTTGAACGAGCGCTTCAAGGCAAGTGGGTGCCAGCAAAGGAATTGGAAACGATCAATGATGAGAGGATGAAGAAAGGAGATCCATTCCTCATTATTCCATACAAGAAGTATCAAGAGGAGAAGGATCATCTTCACATGATGCGGTCGCAAGCACACACTGATTTTGTGTATTTGCGCCACATGATGTACGAGACTCTGAGCGAACTGGATGACGGCTCGACTGAGAAGCGCCAAACGATTATTGATCAACTGTATGCCTCTCGGGCCAGTACTCCACAACGCGAAGATCTGGCAAAGGGACTTGGTAAATGGTTTGCGGATTACATTATGCACAATGGTTACTGGATCGAGGACTCACCCATCATGTACAAGCAAATGATTATGAAGGCCTTTCCTCCCATCAACGAGAATGGCAGTGATAATTTGACTGTGGAAAATGTGCAGCAAGTGGCAGTCAACTACGCAAGTGTCCTGAACAAGTATTTGGATGAATTCGAAGTCGAGGGAGCGACGAAAGCCTTTGCAGGTAGCGTCGTGATGGACTACCAGGCTTGAGATATAGGTCTTACATGTACCTCGACGTGCTGATCTGTCGAACTTGAAGATCATGGGAAAATATATGGACTCTAGACTAAACGTTTTTAAAAGAGGAAATGATGTTGTGTGGTTTCTGCTGGCTCACACGTACTACTGTAGTGCTTGAAGGTTATAAGGGAGTACATGTACTGGAGTACTTTCCGTATTATGGCGTACGAGTAGTACGCTTTTTGTAAATAGGCCTCAGCATGTTATGGCCCTCGCGCAAAGCGCTTCGGCACAATCCACGATGACTGGATCGAGATTACCTGCTGGTAGACTGACTCGAGGAGAGACGTCGCGTTCACAGAGTGGAAACAAGGTGGAAGCAAGCTAACTTCTGCTGGTAGAAGTACGCATATAACGGCATTTTACCAGTATTTCTTTGACCAACTGGCATGTTCTCTGGTTTTGCAAACGACGGTTATCTTGAATTTGGTTATATAGGAAAAGAAGAGCTAAATATACAGCGTTCGAAGTTTGCACTGAGGTTTTGGTACGCATACGTGGTTGGCGTACGTCACAAGCGGCAATCCGTGGTTTTCATTGGCTGGTGGCAGATATGTATCCGATGGCTTCAAATTTTGTACGGTAGTATCGGTACTAGATCTTGAATTGTCATTTTTACCACCACACATCCTCTGCATATTCAACATCGTATCTTTTGAACAACAATCTGCTAGAGCATCATAAGGTACCGTCAACATCATATCAACATCAACATCAACATGAAGTTCTCTGCCACTCTCGTTGCCGCCGTCATTGGCTCCAGTTCTGCTTTCGCACCACAAGGTCAGAGTGGCCGCGCCGCTACCGTTAGTAGCACAAGTCTCTATGGCAGAAAAGCTTTCATCACTGGAAACTGGAAATTGAATCCTTCCACCAAGGACGAAGCTCTTTCTCTCGCTGAAGGAATTGCTGGATCTGTTACTGACGATTCACCAGGCGACGTTGCACTCTTTGTTCCTTATCCATTCCTCGAGTCTGTGCAGGGAACTGTAGGAGACAAGGTTACCATTGGAGCCGAGGTGAGTTTGACTTGAGTTTGACTTGAGTTTGACTTGAGTTGAGTCCTGTGCGTCCTGTGCTTGTGGATACAGGATGAGCCATCGCCATAGCATGATTGTGCATGTTCATGTTCATACAGTACAGTGTATATAGTGTTATTGATACAGTATATGTACATGTACAGCACATACATGATACCTGGTACATACACACTCATCCTTCCTTCACCTCCCCTTTCCTTTCCTTCCAGTTCATCACACCAGAGGATGGCGGTGCCTTCACAGGAGGCGTCTCCGCACAGATGCTCAAGTCCATGGGAGTTGAATGGGCTCTTGCTGGTCATTCGGAGCGAAGAACCATCAATGGCGAGAGCGACGAAGAAATCAACTTGCAATGTTTGAAGCTCATTGAGAATGGAATGAATGTCGTTCTTTGCATCGGCGAGACTAATGAGGAATACGAGAAGGGATTGGTCGGATCTGTCTGTGAAATTCAATTGAAGAAGAACCTTGAGGGTGTCTCGGCTGACGATATGGACAAGGTCACCATCGCCTATGAGGTATGTCCTATGTGAAATTGAAATGTGAAATATGTGCACCCATCACAAAACGATTGTCCTTCATGCTCTCGTCACTTAGTTACTCACTCACCGTATGTATTACTATTGTTGTTGTTGCTACTGTACTGATACTGTACAATATAGCCTGTCTGGGCGATTGGAACAGGCAAAGTTGCCACTCCAGAGATTGCTGAGTCTGTCCACCTGACCGTAAGTTTCGACAAGTCTTGTTGCTAGCATTCTCGCTGTAGCCAGGAGGATGCTACCGAAAATACTGTGCTTGTTCCTGTCGTCATGCTGGCACACTGTCACTCTAACCTTTGTAAACTTGTCCGTCTTTCAGTGCCGCTCTATTCTAGAAGATATGTACGGTGAAGATGTTGCGGATGCCACCCGCATTCTTTACGGTGGAAGTGTCACTCCAGAGTCTGTCGATGGTTTGATGGCCAAGCCAAATATCGATGGAACTTTGGTTGGGGGAGCCTCTCTCGATGACTCCAAGTTCAGCCGTATCATTAACTTCGAAGCTTAAGGACATTTGGTTGCGTAGCTACGCGTTTGCATCTGTGATTTGTGTGGACCAGTTATAACTACTAGAGTAAGTGTATCAACATTATCATAGCATCCACACTCTATCGGAACATTTTGTCATGAAACGAATTATATTCCTCGCTTGAGTTGTTGATACCGTACCAGTTCGATTGTACCTGGTACGTGTACTTTCGAACTTTGGAGGCCAATCTTTGCTCACAGTGCGCTCGCGGGGCCAACGGATTCTATGGCTAACGGTAAAGGTCACTGTCTGGGCGCACAGGTTCTGCCCTGCGCTGGCTATTCATTAATGATCGCCTGTATGCAACAGAAAGCTAACCTGCCAGCACTTCGTCATTCGGGGCAGCACCTTTCAAACGCCGATGTACTTTGTGATGCGCGATACTACTTCCATACCATTACGCGGCTGGCACAAACCCTCCTCGCGGCGACCCCAACGGCAACGGCGATTTCTGCCGGCGGCTGTGGGAGGAGGAGCTTGACAGTGCAGACATATCGGCGAGGCTGCTCAAGGATCTAGAAACTGAACCAGTGAACAATGGACTTGACCCCGATTTCCTAAAGAAACTGTCGAAAACACCCGTCTTTGACCCGGTCGGAGTACGTGTACCTGGCTCCTCTTCAATGGTTTGATCTGAAATCGTTTCCTCCGCTAATAGGCTCCACATGCTTTGCCTTGACTGCTCATGTCTCTGTAGACCTCCTCTTCGCATATTAGGGCTATGGTGGTCTTGTACGTGTTCGTACTCGAACCTCCCGACATTACTTTCATCGCCAGTAACTCCTGTCAAATTATCAACCTTAGCCTGAAGGCGGTGGTTTTCTGAATCGCGCTTGGTGAGCTTCTTTGACAAGACACGATTCTCTCGCTCCAATCGATCTCTTATTCGTCTCGTCTCAGCAAGGTCATGTTGCATATCCAGATTTTCTTCTTCAATTTCTCTCATGTCTGCTCTTTCTTCTTCCAAAAGTTCCTTAGTCGTTTGCGCGTCCTTCTGTAGATTACAATTTTGTTCCTTTAGAAAAACTAGCTGCTCATTGAGCTGAACGATAAGAGCTTCGGCTTCATTCAAACTGAATGATGGCAGACCTGGTTCGTGGTCTGCCGTGATATCTGCTGTGGAAACAGTTCTGGAATCAATACTGGACCCTTCTCCTTCTTGTCCCTTATGACTCTCGCTTGATCGCACATGATCTGTTTGTCGCTTCGAATAGAGCTTTTTTCTTTTCGAAGACTTCTTGGACGTCGTTTTTCTCTCACGTCGTTTTTGCTCAGAGAGTGGCTCTAACATCGCAGGTGATTTTCCAGGCGACCTCGACCTCGACCCATTCTTCTTTGCTCTGGGATAGGACCCTTTCGATCTACTGCTTCTTTTGTGTGCTGTATGAGCATCTCCAGAGAAGCTGCACCCAGTACTTCTTCTTCCCGACAATGGTGCACGGAAACTCCCATCTTCGATGCTCCTATTGAGATCCGCTGCTGTCGGCATGATAGTAGTTTAAGGATGATGAACGCAGAAATAGTTTGGTATTGTGATCAAGAATAATTTTGCTGGTTTGAAAGAAGGGAAAGGACTTCGTTCTGTGTTGGCCAATTATGACTTGTTGAAAGATGACCGATAGTCCTTCCGAAGAAGTAGTCTTCCACTTTATCTACTTCCAAATGCATATGTACATTGGATTAAATTGTATCCCACGAGTCACTTGTGGATAGTCACAAGGTAGTAGAAGCGCGCTGGGAGTGTTCTTGGTTCAAGTTGAGAGCTGAGCCAGGTATGTCGTAGGTATGAAAATGGCGCGCTCCCATTCCGGTCCCGTCCCAACCGGGATAAGCTGAGCAGCTTCTACTTAGTAATCAAAAGAGAAAGTATCAGGTGGCTCTCACCACGTAGCCTGCCACTACCGCTTACCTTCCTTCTCTCATCAAGACACCCTTCGCCGTTGACTTCACGTTTGAGTTGAGACCTCTTGGTTTCGAAGGTCCTAGAGAGTAGAGTCAGCGCTGCCATTGGTTTGTTTGACAATCCCACAAAATAGATTTTTGTAAACTACCTATCAAGTCTTTGCGTAACGTGTATGGTAAAAGAAGAACACTTTCTTTTGCACGCCTATTTCTAGTTGCTTGCATTTTAACGCCGCGAAGCTGCCACACTCTCGAGAAATTGTAAATAGATTACGCTACAGTATTGTATGGCTCGCATCTCAAGTCGAAGTGAAACCACCTACGTTGGGTGTGTACTTTACTTGATTCTATTGGGTCCGTTCGAACTGATGTGCATCCACCTCCCCGATAACGAACATCTTGTCTTGTGAGCGTGCAAAATCCTAAGTCCGGGTCCCTCTGAGAGTACGAGTAACAGTCCAGTACGAGTGAGTTCGAAGCAGCAAAAGCCAACATCCAACACAATCATACAACGATTTCAGACCAGATTAGCCTTTCCCCGTGAGACCACTCGACAAAGGGAACTAGCATTCACACGATTTTAGTACCCATACACGTACACAAGTAAAGATGGTTTTGAGTGAACAAGCACTAAGAAACTGGTACGTCAACAAACGTCTACGTGAGCCCGTACTCCATACTCTATTCTCGGATCGGAACCATGACAGCATCACATGATACACGATGGAATAACTAACAATAAGCGCGTCTACGCTGTGCGTTTTGATCTTGAAGGAAAGTTGCGACGTATGTGTGCACGTTCGGAACTGCAGTCTTCACGATATTCTACACCACATACACCATGCCTCCCCATTTGCAAGGAAAGAAACACGTCCTGACCGATATCCAAGAATCATACCACGTAATGGTCGACAAATACGTGTGGGGATTGCCTCCGAAAGAGAACGTAGCCCGCAAGAATAATCCGCCGAGAGAAACCGGCAACACATGATCACGGCGATGGATAAATGGGAGCATTAACAAATAATATCGCTTAGACCGTATCTTGCCCAGGTCTATGCACCCTTTTTTGTCAAACCATTTACCGACCGCACTGTCGTTGAAGCCTGGGGATTGCCTCAGAAAGAGAACTCTAGCCTTCAAGAAACGAAACCGGGAACACAGCATAGGGATACATAAGACAGTTGATCCTAGGTTCATTGGACGCAGCTTTGTTCACGGCCCAGTACACTTTTAGCAATAGTAGATATCGTAAAAGATCTTTAGAGCCAGGCTGCAATTTACAGCCGAAGGTCTGCCACAATATTCTGGGCCAGAAGTTCGAACATGGATTTTCGTTGCAGTCTTGCTAAAACAAAATTGGTGGTAGTCCGGTGACACTTGCAGCACTGGCTGACTGACTGACCGACTGACTGGTCAATGTTCGTCCACAGGGAGTCAGCGATCCTAGTGAGGTATCAGGCATTGATGTCTCTACTGCTGTTTTGCAACACTATGTGGCGCGCGGTTGATGAGGTTGCCACGCCCATCGGTTCTAAAATGTCTGTCCTTATTACTGGCATTTTGCAGGTGACGACCAAGGCTCTGCATCCTTGACAGCTTGAAATGTCTTGAATAACAGTTGCATCTTTGAAGCGATTGAAGTGATGGACAATCGCTCGTAATCTCTGGGTTTCACCCTTGATCTCAACCCACTTATCCTGGAGGGGGAACTGTAACCAATACTTTTACAAGCCC
>JAVCKV010560190.1:0-11007 GCA_032274145.1 Herpochondria borealis | reverse complement strand
CATTTCTCTGGGACATAAATCGGTAAGTTTGAATTTTTTGTCTTAAGGAAAAACCAAAATATGCCGTAACACATGACTACGTAGAAAAAAGGTAGAAATCGTTTTGACAAGCGGAGGGTTTGTAGGCTTTGAATTATGTACGATAAGTCAAAATTACACGAAGAATATTTAAAAAAGGCTATATATACATTAAATATAGTCTTCAAACTTTGTTATATATCTTAGGTCTCCTTAAGTCTCCAGGTTTGAGTGAGATATGGCTGTTACAATTTCTAGTAAATTTCTAGTAAATTCGTCTCTCAAAAACAAAGCAAGTCTTCTTTCTTGCAAATTTCGAAAGTGTCATTGAAGAGGGAACGAGCTGTGAGGCCGCAAGGGTATATGTAGTCGGCATCAGAAAATGTACCGTTCTGGGAAATGCCTGGACGAACGAGGTACGGATCGCAATTTTCGACGTCAAGGAGAGTCGTAGGAAGTCTACCTTGGTTCATGATGTCGGAGCGGGATTTCGCGTAGATTCGGGCGTTCTGGTGGAAATTGGTAAGAGAATAGTAGAGATAGGAGGGAGGATAAATTGTTTGGGTGAGCTCAACCCGCAGGAAGCATTTTCCGCTTTCGTTTGTGGTACAGTTGTCGTAACGAATGCGTCCGCCCGTGGAGCGGATGGAAGAGGAGGCGGCGAGAACTGCGGCACCTATTGGAATGAAGACAATGGCGACAGCAAAGTACAAGGAAACGATGCAGCGAGGAGAGAAGGTGCAAGTATAGGATTTGAGCTCTTGTTGTTGAAGACGTGAGACGGCGAGGGACAAGTTGAAACTGGAAGAGTGCGGGGGAGGCATCTCTGGTGGGTCCATTATCGCTGCAGGGGAGCTGGTGCCCCAGTCGTCGTCATCGGCAGTGCGTGGTCGGGGACCGCGGCGGGGTGCGAAGAGGCGCATGAACTTGTGCGGGGCGTTTGGTCGGTTTAGTCGAAGGGGCGCGGGCTGCTGTCGCGGCAGTTGTACAGGGGGGGGTGGGTATATGGGGGTACCAGCCAGCTACAATACCTAGTTTGAGAGGTCATCGCGAAGAGCGATAAAGATTTAGTGCTTGGTGGTGTTGAGTGCCTCGTCGAGTGGACTCTGCCTGTGAGTGTCAACAATTCACTGTCATGAGGGTCAGTCATGACCCCAATTTTTTTTCCCTCATGTTTCCATTATACGTTTACTTAAAAATTAGTTAAAATTTTATGGGGATATTGAACAAGCATTATTTTCATTTCGCTTCTGTACATGGCATGCCCAGCGGTCGGGCAATACCCATTGCTTTGTTGATGAGGCACTATTATTTTACTGTGTTGTACAACTGTACCTGTACAGTTGATGGTTTTTTTATTTTTAACTGTACTTTGTACATCCACGAGGACGAACACAGACCACCGCTACAGTAGTCATGGCTCCTACACTTCACTCCGTCTGCATCCCCCATCTGTCCTACCGCAACACCTGCTGAGATTTTTCGAGGTACGAAGCTCTTCGCATAGCAGACCTGGTTGCGGGATTACGAACGGCCAGGCTAGACGAGGCGGCCAAGGCGGCCAAGGCGGCCAAGGCGGCCAAGTGGACAACATGGCTTCGCGTTCTTCCGCATACAACAACAGAACCGGAAAGCCATTTCCGTCAACTCACTTCGACGACAACTCTTTCCCGGCAGAAACACTGCCGAGCGCTCTGGATTCTGGAGATATAGTTCTGTTTAACCGACGATGTGTGTCTATGCCCATCGCCGGGGCAGCTCTCTGTTTTATTGCAAAGATTTTCTCCAACTCGCAATGGGATCACGTCGGCATCGTCATCCGACATCCAGCTACTGGTGAACTTTTGTTTCTTGAGGCTGACTTTGGAGGGGTCAAGCTCCGCTCTTTGCAAGAACGTGTGCGAAGATCCAAGTCAAACGAAATTGCTGTCCGACGCTTGTCGCTAGTCCGAACAAGTTCTATGCGTGAAAAGTTCTACGCTTTCGCCCAAGAAATGATTGGCCGTCCGTATGAAATCGGTACTGGATCAGTACTGGCTCGTGTCTCGGACCCTCTCGGGAAACAGGAACGGGAGCGTTTAAGCGCACTGCTTCTGGACAAACGGGCCCAAGTAGAAGAAATTTCTCGCGAACTTGAACGCGACTCCCAGTCCTCACTGACGAAGCGCCTTCTGCAAACCGAACAGACGCGCATTATGGAAAGCTGCGAGAGAGTCCAAAAGCATCTTCTCAAGGAGCTTGATGCATCAGACCCTTTCAGAAAACAAATGCTCGTTCCTTCCGATACTGAGAAACCCGCAACGATGCATGACCCTGACCTTTCACGCGTTTTTTGCTCCGAACTTGCTGCCGCTGCCTTCCAACGGGTTGGTCTAATAGGGTCATACCCCCCGGCTTTCTACTACAATCCAAAGGATTTTTCATCAGACCAAACCCACCCACCCGGACTGCACCTTCTTAAAAACGCACGACTAAGCCCCGAGATATTTTTGCGACAATCATCCCGCCGTGGGAGAGAGAAGTCATCAGCTGACCACAGCGCACGGCCGTCATTCCATGGAATAGAAGATGGTAGCACACCGTCACGCCCATCAAGAGATTTTATACATGAGGCGCTCAAGCGAACCCCGTTGTACAACTCTGTTTTCGACAAAGACAAACGAGACCATCTCGTCAAATTGTTTCGAGCACGAATTGTAGAGGCTGGGGACATTGTTTTCGAGCAAGGACAGTACGGGAATAAGTGTTACATTGTCGCCGAAGGCCAAGTTGAGCGTTTCATCCAAAAAGGAGCTGAAGATACCATCTTAGTCAGCACAATGGGCACTCGCGCAACGTTTGGTATGACAGCTTTTATGTTCAACACTCCTCGAGTCTCGACAGTGAGAGCAAAGGAGCGCACCCTCATTTGGGAGCTCGATCGCCCGACATTCGAACTTTTTCGAGACGCCGGAAGCGATGCAAAGTCAATTATTTTTGCCACTGACAACCGGAGGCTTCGACGTTTGCTAAAGGAGCATTTCTTGTTCCGGAGATTCGAAAAAATTGGAGCGAACGAGGTGGACGCATTCTTCCTGGTCAACTTTCAAGCCGGAGAAGAAGTTTTTCAACAAGGCGATACAGGGGACAACTTTTACATTATCAAGAGCGGGGAACTCGAGCGTGAGATTCGTCGGCCAGTATCACAGGTAGGGTCAAACGAGAGCTCCATTGATGCTGAAGGAATGGACAATTCTACCACCAACATTCTTCGTCCCAACGAAAGTTTTGGGGAGCTAAGCATAATGTTTAATGCACCCAGAGGAGCCACAGTACGAGCAAGAACAGATGCGGTTTGTTGGGCGATATCTGCAGAATCTTTCCATCGCCTCAATCTCACCGGTGGTACCCAGCATCTGCGCGCAGTTTTCAACAAAAATACCAGTGTGTTCCGCGACGGTGAAGCCTACATGACTCGCTCAGACTTCCTCAATTTTGTCAACATCAACGCGATACCAGAGAATGATAGGGAACGTCTCTCTGCATTGCTAATATCTCTGGTGACGAGCAATCGACTGCGAGATCCTATTCAGTCCGGCGCTTCTTTCTCCTCTCAAACGGAAGGTCAAGAAGGTTCGCGTTTTCTTCAAAACGAAGACTTTCTAATGGATTTTTGGGAATTCGTCCGGTTTGACAACATCCTCAACCAACCGTCTGCAGAGTCCTCTTTTGCGTTTCTCCTCGCTGATCAAGATAACGCCGGCCGTGTTTCTAACTTAGAGGCCTTGGATATTTGTCGGGCTTATGACGGCCTTTCGCAGGACACGGATACGCTCTGTCGCGATCTCATTATCCAACAGGAGCAGGTTTTCGGCAAAGATCGCTCGAAGACCTTGACTTTTCGTGAGTTCACGAATCTCTCGCACAAGATACTTCCCTCAATGTTCCTGGGAGATGTTGCCTCTTTGACGAAGCATTTATTGGATATTGATATCGTCGGCCTAGTTGAGGCACAACCTCGACCCCTGGACCGTGACGAACGAGATATGTTTCCCGTTGATGAAGATGTCCATTCCTCAGTGTTGCCTTCTTCGATCTATAGTTCTGGGCGTCCAGTGCCCTCAGGTATTCAAGATCGAACGGCCGAGGATTCCAAAACGGGATGGTCACAATGGACTTCATCATTTGACTGGGCTCACTTGTTCACTGTGGGACTCTCTGGAGTAATAAGCAGGACAACAGTCGCTCCTCTAGAGCGACTTAAGGTTCTTATGCAGGTCAGTGGGAAAGGAGATTTTTCAAAAGGATGGATGCATGGTCTAAAAGAAATGGTGCGACGTGATGGCAGCATGATTCGAGCTTGCTTTCGTGGTAATGGAACAAATCTACTCCGCATCGTCCCAAGTGCAGCCATTCAGCTTGTTGCTGTCGACCAGTTGAGACGCAATGGTTTCCCTCGTGATTTCCTATCAGACCCTTTGTCACCAGGTGAAGACACTCGAGTTGTTTCAAAGGGGGCACGTAGCAGAATGTTTGAGGCCATTGCGATTGGTGGCCTCTCGGGAATGTTGGCGGCAGCAGCTGTTTACCCTATCGATTTTGTGAGAGCTCGCCTCACGGTACAGAGGCCCGACTTTCAACCATACCGAGGGTTCTTTCACGCTATTCAGAAAATATCTGCAACAGAAGGCCCACGAACATTGTATCGTGGTTTAGCGCCATCTCTTGCTGGTGTCTTTCCGTGTGTCGGTCTGAGCTTTGCATTATACGAGGTAGTAAGGCCTGTCCTTCCGAAGAAAAACGACCAGACCGGGGTTCCAACGACACCGAGCACGGTGTTAAGCGGTATTGCTGCGTCTGCTGTCGGGCAAGTTGCTGCATATCCCCTGGATACTTGCCGCAGAAGGATGCAGGTAGTTAACTTTATGAGCACCATTCACGGCTCTTCAACGTCCTTCTTGGGCACATGGCGCGACATACGGACGCGTCTTGGATGGCGAGGCTTTTTTAGAGGAGTCACTCCCTGCTTGCTCAAGATAACCCCCGCGTCATTGGTATCCTTTATTGCCTATGAGCATCTTAGAGCCCATGTAACACCTATCGTTTTTGAGGATATTGGCCATCGAAAGTGAAATGCCGTTGGAGTTACAGTATTTATTCGTTAACTTGGACGCCGGCCTCACTGTGAGACACAGTAAAAAAAAGTGCGCAAAGTTCATGAACTCAATGCACGGTTCGCGGGTGAAGCGCAAATCGGATTGATCCTCTCAGCCCGCAGTTCGAGGGACAAGGTGTGAAGGTGGTAACGCCCATAGAGACAGAAAACTGATTCGGGTGCCTCATTCGAGCTCGGTCAGGTAGTCTCTCGTCTCTGCGATAGATAGCGTTTTGAACTTCATATCTTCACCGATCACTCCAATTTCAATGTTCTTCTCTGTGACCTGTCCCTCAAACCCTTCCTTCAGAGTTAGGATAGCGGTATGGATAGCATCCTCAAGCTCCATGTCGTCCGCGTATCTCTTCTCCAAAAAAGTTTTGGCGTTTACCATGTTCTTTCCGATGGCACTTGCTTTCCAGGCATAATAACTCCCACTGGGGTCGATCTGACAAAGATGCGGGCCTTCCTCGTCAAAACCTGCAACGAGTAACCTGACGCCAAACGGGCGAACGCCACCACTCTGGGTGAACTCCTGCATCACGCTCGCAACTTCGCGAACGAGCTGATTGACTGGAATCGACTCGTGATAGGTCTGGAAGTAAGTTTGCGCAGCTTTCCGTGCCTTCTTAATCAACACCCTAGAGTCGGGGCCCATACCAGCGTAAACCATTCCAATTGACTTGGTGATCATAGCAACCTTCTCAACGCTGGACTCATCCATGAGGACCGAGGGAAGGCGCTTCTCTGTAGCAAGTACGATACCATTCTTAGCTGTGGCGATGTGGGGAGGGAATAAATTAGTCCTCATCGTTTCGACGCTACGCGGCTGCATATCTGGGGTGAAAGATCGTACCTTTGATACCGAGGGCCGTCGCACCAGCGGTGACTGCTTGCAGCGCGTACTCGATTTGAACCAGCCTGCCACTTGGGCTGAAAGTAGTGAGGGAAAACGAGTAGTCTGACTCTCCCATTTTTCGCGTTGAACCGGGTTGAACGAGTGTTGGTTTCCGACGTGGGTGTGAGAGAAGAAAGCGCTGGATCTGGTGGAGGCAAGCGGTTGGGGAAGTGGACGGCAGCAAGAGGCGGCGATGATAGAAAGATAGCAGACTTGTGAGAATGGGCAGCTGTTTCCGATCAGTCAGCCAGCAGGAGTGTCTACTTACTGCGCAGTAGTACTTTTCGGTAGCCCGCGGCTGGAAGGCAGGTGCAGGAATAGCGTGCAGATCAAACGGACACTGTACATACTGTACATACTGTACATACTGTACATACTGTACATACTGTACGTACTGTACTGCACCTATACATGTGAGTATTACGTAATGTTCTACTTCTACTTCTACTCATGACCTGTACTGTACTGTACATATTCAACAGTGCACAGCACACTGGCGACAGATGGCCCATCCTAACACTTCCAAACCCAGGCGCGCAGGCACAGCAGCTGCAGAGCAACCACCTCCTCGTCTTCTTCACCTTCGCTCAACTTCCTCCATCGTGCGGGACAGGCGTCCTCGTTTTCAACGTCCCTGTCTCCGTTCAATTGCCTCATCTTTGCGGGAGCGACCATGGGGACTTTCCTAGTCACTAGGCCTCAACCCAGCATTGAACTCGATTCTTTTCGAGTTGTTTGCGCAACCGTCCCCCTTTCGTCCGGGCACATAGTTTTCGCCACAGATACTCCGCATCTCATCTCTTCAGCCACCCCAGGCGAGAAGCATTCCCTGTCCTCCCACGTAACCCAAATCTCCTCCACCCGCTACTCTTCATTCAACTCCCACTCACTACCACAACAAAACACACTCATTCTTGCCCTTACCCAAACTTCTGGGCTTCAACTATTCGACTTCCCCCAACTCGAGCTCCTCTCCAATGAATGGGCTGACCGCTTAGCACAGGTCACATCCTCAACGAAGATTTTCTCGATAGACAGTCTTGGCTCTGATCTCGTGGGCGAATCATTTCGTATTGCTATCGCCTCTCTTAATTCAGTCTCATTGCTAGATATCAACCCGGGGCGAGAAAAGCTTACGGTTTTGGGCCAGTTTGAGGTTCAACAACACATTGTTTCTATAGCCTTCTCAGAGATGACCATTGCCCTAACCACCGTCCAGACCCACCACCTGCTGCGTATTTCTCGTGGCGGTGGTCTTGCTTTAGCTGCATCAGTACCGCGCTTTGACCGTATTCGCCGTGGCTCGGCCTCTTCTGCTGTCAACGACGGAAGTGCTGCCGTAATCTCTTTTCTCGGCGGCCTGCTTGGGCGTCGCCATCCTTCCAACACCCTTTCTACACCTCTAGCATTCGCTCTGCCAGATGACAGATGGCTTCTGACCGTTGACCAAGAACTCGTTGCATATTCTTCGTTTGGAGCAAAACTGGAGGAACTGGAAAACGTCTTTAAAAGCAAGCATGGTATGGATGTCGTACAAACTGCACCACCAGACGATGAATCAAGAGGTATGCGCAACTCCATTGCCAAAAGTAACTCGGTATCCTCGATAGGGTCGTTGTCAAGTTCAGTTTCTCACATGACTATGCTCGATCAGTCTAGAGCTGCAAGATCGGAACGACCACCGCTTCTTACCTTGTTCTCATCTCCGTTTATTATGACTGTTGCTCCCAATAATGAACTGATAGCCTACGCGGCTAACGGATCGGTGCAAGGAATAATGGACCGCGTTACTCTCGTTTTAAATGACGAGGAGAACACAGCACCCGTTGAACGCGCTAAACTTGTCATCTCTCGATACGAGAAAACACTGGCAACTGCATACTGGCCAGACGGAACTTACGTTAGAATAGACCTTGTTGATGACCTCGAGAACTTGATAGAAAAGCAAGAGGCTGCCAATGAGCTACGGTATGCACTGGGCCTGGTACCTGCAGACCAAGTCGACCGCATGATTGCGTTGCGTCGTTCTCTGGCTACACAAGCCCGTGATCAAGATTGGCACGACGCTGCGATTCACCATATGGAAAGTGTTGTGAACCTTTCCATGCGTGCAGGTGGTAGTGACCAACCTGATCTTGTGTCTGATGCCGTGGATTTACTTGGAGACAGTTCATTGAAATTGAACCCTGTTGTTATGACAATGTGGGCTGATTTTCTGTTCCGGCTGCGCCGTCGAACGATGCGACCGAGCAGTGCTGACCTCGCAGTTCTTGAGACGATTTGCCGGGCCGATGAGTCAGCAGATCGTGTCAAGGCTCTCCTCTCCGTGAAACACGACGTACCTTTGGCAGCTGGTGAGAGTGCTATAACGGCATTAGACAGCAGTCTGCGCGAAGAAGAACGAGTTGCAGCTTTGGTGGCCTTGTATACCTCTCTTGCAGAAAATGGGAAAGCGCTGCTGCTCTTGGAAAACTCGAATCGTAACACGGCGTTTGACGAGGTAGCGGGGTATTTATCGACAATTATGCGGCCTGCAGATGACCCTGACGTTTACTTCCACCATGTCAAGTGGCTTGCAGAAAAGTCAAAGGGAGAAGCGCAAGGACAACGTAAGTTAGAGAGGGTTGTTTTTGGAGTCTTAGCCGACACTGGAGAGTCAGAGGTACTGATGAGTAGATTAGTGGAAGTCATTGTTGAGGAAGCTGATCACATGACAACAGAAGTTGTCGAGAAAATGTGTGATTCATTCAACTCTCCAAGACATACTTGTCCAGATTCTGCGGCGGAGAAGTCATCAACGTCAACCTCAGCCAACACAGTTGCTCTTGCTGTACTCTCTGGTATGGTACGTGCCGACGTCCTGAAGAAAAGAGATGTGTTTCAGCAACTTCGGTCGATATTCAGGTCGCGAATTCTTCACTCATCAGAGTGCAGAACATTTGATTTGAATGGAGATCGCAGTTCACCGCTACACTCGTACTCCTTACTACAAGCGTTGCAATCGTCGAGGCACAAGGCCCTAGGTTTACATGAAGAGGAGGCGTTCTTACTGGGACAACAAGGTCGCCATGAGGCAGCTGCGGACGAGCTAGCTGCTGAGCAAGGGTTGGCTGCAGAACAGGCTCTCGTCCGGCTTCGCAAGCTTCTGCCCGCGTCAGATACGTCGTTCGCTGCAGAATCGCTTGTTGCAGCATATCTGCGAGTGTCTTCTGAACGTCGTGCGATGCGAATCACAGATGCCGGCGCAGTCCTTCGTTGCGGCGCGGGTGCGATGGAAGTGGAGAAGCTACTGTTGGACGGACGGTGTGGGGACGAGGCTTTGAAATTGTGTGAAATACATCCGTTTCTGAAAACTGCGCTTGTTGTGGGAAGTGAGCGACTCAAAATTGCCGGTATTCTTCGGTCATTACGCAAAAGTGAGGTAGGTCGTATGCGCGAGGAAGTTCTTTCGCGTCGGAGGAGAGCGGTCGTGGTGGGGCATGACCGAGCATGTACGCTGTGCACAAGGCGCATTGGAGATGCTGTACTTGTATCCCATCCTGATAGCTCTGTAACCCACTTGGCATGTCATATGAGCAGGGAATCTTCTCATGTGGCCAAGTGAACACCGCTCCGCTCCAGATGGCAATCCCAAATTTTCTAAATTTCTTACAATAAATTGAACTGACCAGGAGCCTGCGTTTGGAAGGCATTCCCAGGAATGTACTCCTCCGAAAATTAGACCGAAAAATAAGGTGCCTCTAAAAATTTGGAAGTACAGTGCGCGACAAATATTATCCTCCCCTGCTAATTTCTCGTCGTACCGTAACTATCTGGAATTTTGACATCTCCCATTTTTCGATGGGACTGTAGCTCGTACTGACTGATATGGCGGACTCTCGAGAGGTGAGCATTTTTTAAAAAAATTAAAAAGATGTGCAGTTGTCAGGAGCCTGCGACAAAATATAGTCCTCTTTACCTAATTAGGGTCATATTAGGATAATGTGACCCTATTTAGTATAAATAACAGCGTACAGTTCTACTGCATTCTATATTCTGCGTGTGCAACAACACCGAAGATGAAGCAGAAAGAAAGAAAGGACGTCACGGAGAGAGAGGCTGTATCATCTGTCTCCTCGAGAAGCGCGTTTCCGTCCGTGAAATCGCCCCACCGATGAACCGGGATCCGAAAACAGTGCGCAATGTGCGCAATAATCCCGAGGCGAAAGCAGAGAGGGCCAATTCCGGAAGGAAACCGAAGATGACAGAACGTCATTCGCGTTTTGCCGTGCGAGCAGAAAGCACAACGGGCGCCTTTGCGCGAACAATTCGGGATTATTTGGAACTAGAAATCAGCGTGCGAACTGTGCAAAGAACTCTCCATCATTGCGAGTTTTTAGACTTTCGCAAAGCGGACACTAAGAATGATAAGACTTTGAAGCATCGCGAACAGCGCGTAGAATGGGCTGAAAATCACGTGACATGGAGTGAGTCTAAATGGGGCGACTGCATCTACTCGGAAGAAAAAATTCAACTTAGATGGGCCGGATAACCTGGCGTTCTACTGGTATGAACTACGCCGAGAACATATCACCTTTTCCCCAGAAAAAAGGTGGTGGTGGGTGATGGTATGGGGTTCATTTTCTGCGAAAGGGAAGAGCGAGCTGGCTGTTCTTGAGGGAAACCAAAAATCCGAGAACTAAACTGCTACAATGGACCAGTTCCTCCTTCCATTTTCGTCCAGCATGCACCCAAATGGATGGATTTTACAGCAAGATATGGCTTCAATGCATACATCTCGGCACAATAAGTCGTGGTTCGCGGACAACTCAGTCGATGTTTTGGACTGGGCACTCAAATCACCCGACGTGAACTCTATCGAAAACGTGTGGGGAGATCTCGCTCGCGCGGTCTACTGCGATATGAGGCAGTTTCAGTGCCTATCAGATATTAAAACGTGCATAGTCGAGGAGTGGTA
>JAVCKV010560079.1:0-11010 GCA_032274145.1 Herpochondria borealis | reverse complement strand
CCGACTACATGATTTTGGCCGTAGAAAAATTTACAGTATTTCCTCGGTAAGCAATCAAATACACATGCCTACACTTACAGCATGGATCGGGTCTCGCGTCTCTATGGAGTGATGCTAGTCTAGCCACAACGTAGATTTGGATTCAAGAGACTATTGCTGTTGTTATGGATCTAACACTCGTTCCATTCTACGTCGAATACAGTCAAAGTGGCCTCCTCGGAGTTGTAAGCTGACGACACAACAAGTCTTGTCATGTCAGCGCTCAACACCATTCCATAGCATTGCCCGTATGGAAGTGCGGTGCTGTTAGATATCTGAACAAATTCGTCTACCTGTCGTTGGTACACCGCCACTGTGGAATCGACAGCAGTTTCATTCACCATGTGAGAATCACTCCTCAAGAAGAGCTCTCCATCGGCAGCCAATGCCATTGTGAATTTTGCATACTCAGGGATGGTCTTGTTCTCACTTCCCTTCATGCGATGGCCGTCGACATGATTAATGTTGGGGTATCCACCCCAAGGACAGCATCCCGGCATAAAGTTATCTATGACACCGGTGTACACTTGAGCTGATGCTTCACCCCATTGAGACAACACCATTGCCGACTTTCCATCCAGGGATGCCTGAAGAGCGAAAGCATCGTGTCGATCACCCATATTGAAGGTCATGATATTGCCCATTACAATATCCCATTCACTGTTGCTAGGATTGAAATTGTAGAGCCGAAAAGAGCCTTCACCGATAGTTAGGAAAATTGTGCGTCCGTCACCACTCAGCGCAACGCGTGTCAAGGTATCGAATTCAAGGTCCTGCATTCTTTTGGCGAAATCTTGGAGTGGTTTCAATGCATCTTCTTCATGATACATGAATGTCGACACGGAGAAGGAACCTTGCACGAAATACTTTGGATCAACAGTTCCCATTGACGCAGCAAAGATGGTTCCATCTTCGTTGGTGGCAACGCTCGCGACCATGGCATACGTCCCACCTCCGAGTGGAAGCAAAATGGGGTCATCCCATTCAGACTGTGGGCTTTGCCGACGAAAGAAAAGAATCGCCTTCCCCAATTCAAGCTCGTCTGATTTTTCTGACTGCTGGAGAACACTGTCTAGTCCAACAACTAGAGTTCGTCCATTGCCACTTAGCGATCGATCGTTCAAACGAGCATGTTCAAGGTTCTTCTCAAAGTAGTACTTGTGACCCTGAAAGACACCATCAGACGACCAAGATTCAACAAAGACCTCTTCTGTCGTGCGATTGATGTATATGTTCACAATATTACCTTCCAAATCCATCAATGGTCGACGTTCATGTGCATCCCTCCAAGGAATACTGTACTTTGCTCTCTCCGTCATTTCAAAGCTACAGAGCGCAGGATTTGGAGCTGTTGATGGTGGTGATTCGTTGAATCCCTCGAGGGTGAAAACTCCTGGATTACCAGGAAGTTCCTTGGCGTTATCGAAGATTGAAGGCGGACTAACTGGAGCAGTAGGTACTTCTGGCGTGATGTGGTGTCGCTCGGCACCAAGAATGAGAATCGTAGGTGTAGCTACGATGATGGCAAGTATCAACAGGAGGATCCCACCGTAGATTGCTCGTTTCTGGAGAAGTCGTTTTCGATATCTTCGCAGCAATCTAGAATCTTGATGGTTCTCGTTGTCAATCTCGAAAGGGCTCATTAGCGGTTCTTCCAGCTCTTCGTCCACAAGTACCACCTGGGGTGAAGGGACAGTAGTAGCAGCAACAGCTTCGCGATGATGGTAGCCTTCCAATAATCCGTCGTTGCTTGCATGTTGTTGCTCATCGATTATAACTTCTTGAACATCCAATGGATCACGAGATTGCCTGATGCTTCGTTGTGCTAGATCATAATCGTTGAGAAACGGGCCGTCGATCTCCACTGTTTGAGGCTCAATAGTATGCACAGGATCACCACTTGGTGGCTGTTGCCCATCCCGTTGCACCAAATGGTACTGACTGAGAAGCGGGCCATCGATCTCCACTGTCTGAGGCTCAATCTCCCCAAGAACAGGAGCTTGACGATCGTCGTGGATCAAACTATTGTTGTTCATCTTTGATGTTGTGTGATCACTTCTGGACGCGAACAAAGATGAATGAGTTGCCAGAGAGCTGTTGCTGGGAGGTTTTGTCAGCATCAGTGGGTGGATCCTGAGACCTCGCCAAGTCGTGGACTTCCGGGTCTGAGAATCGCTCTCATGGCAAATCTGCCAAAACACCAAACAATATAATGAAAGCCCCTTACATCTTGCCCCTACACCATGATGTCGATCGAAGATGACGCATTGTCGGTAGATGCCCCTCCGGCATTACCACCATATGCATCATTCTCTCTTTTCGTTGGGCCAGAAACAGCAGCCGCAGGCGAATCATCCTTCGAAGACCCCCTGGAGCCGCTCACTGTCATTATCGATGAGGAAAGACCACTCCTGGAGGAGATACTATACGAAACCGGTATTTATGAAATCACAACAGGGAGAATATGTGTTGTGCCACAAGGGTTGAGATGCAATACTCGGAAGCGGAAGCAGCGAGCTGTGTTGGTCTTTTTGTCATTGTTCCTTCTCGTTGGTATTCTGTCTCACGTCATCTTGACATCTGATCCCAAGAGAGGCATCAGATCGGAGACGTGCTTGTTGGACATTGTGTCACATTGGAACCAAACTGTTCCTTGGATCGAACGACCGGCATTTATTCTTTCGGATGGCGCAGTTCAAATCGTTTCCATTGGCCCACCAAACTCGTCGCTTTTGGTCAACACATTTTCCACGCCAAAAAGTGAAATCGCCGAGCATGCGTTGCAGCAAGTCGAACTACAACAACACCACCAGGACACCACGTTAATCCTTCAAACAGCTTGTCTTTCGGAAGACACCCACACGCTGGTGTTGGGGTTGCGGGAAGGGCAAAGGAATCGATTGACCATTCTCAAGCGAGAAAAATCCAGTCATGATTGGCAGGTACAGCATGATAATGTCGATCTGAACGAACCAATCCATAGTATCGCAACAACGAATGGTGGAGCAGTTGTGGCAACAATAACACAGGACCCGTCCATCTTTGCCTTTGCAAATGGAACTTTGACAGTATTGGTTGAAGTTTCGCCTGATGATTCTTCTATGGAACTTGTACACGAAGAGTCAAGTGAAGATATTGACGAGCTCTCTCGCATAGTATTCGTCGAAAACAGCAACAACCAGCTGCTTCCGCAGTTGGTCTTGACCACATCCGATCATTGCGTCTCGATTATGAATCTAACAAGAAGTGATGACAGCATGATGATGTTTGTTGTACAAGAGGTGGAGAGCTTTGGAAAAACCCATGGGACTGATCTGTACTCCATGAACAAGCACGAGTTTGATGTGCAAGTTTCTCACGCAGGGGTGGTTGCCGAGCTGGCACCATGGGGCCAAATCAGAGTCTTTGAAGAAGAAGAGCGTGATGCTTGGAAATTTCAAAAAGCCGTTTCGGTGGGTCGCAACAGACAGGATTATTACAGCATGCAATTTACTTCGAAAGACTTGGTCTTGGTGACAGAAAACAACGAGCTCAAGGCCATGTCGCTCAGTCAGAACACTTTGTACTTTCGAGCTCGGCTGCTTGGAGATGATGACATCTTTCGGGGTATGGCACTACTTGGGACGACCTTGTTGATATCCACGGCTTATGAACTTCGAGTGTATGACTTGGTTTGGAGATCCTGTCGACAACCATCATGAGAATGTTGACCGTGAATGATATTCCTTTGACTGGAGAAGTACGTAGATACAGATCGACTAATATGGCAAATAGAGATTCAAAATAATAGAATCATTTCCTCACGTTCGCTGTTTTCGGTCTTGCGACCATTCAAATCCGAGTGCACTCAATTTTCTCGATACGATCTGGCGGCATGGGAGACAGCCCTTCCTTCGTGCGTGCACATCTCTTCTTCTGATTGATTGATTATCCACCCAACTTGCAAATAGCAATTTGCTTTCCATCCCAACGGGACTTTGCAATGGCCATTGCTCCGATAATACTCTGTTCACCTTTGGATATTGCGCTACTAGAGCCACTTTCGATCCTGCTTTGGTGCGAAGCGGGTTGTCGTTGTTCCCTTCGGTGTAGGTAGTACTAGTGTTGTTGAGATGATAGTTACGTGTTGCTGCTTTGCTCGGTCCAGACCAGTAGTAGTACGTACGTACGTACGCGACGACCATTCAAATCCAAGTTCATTCATTCATTCATTCAACTTTGTCGATACGATCAAGCGGCATACTTATGGAAAACGCAATCCTCTCTCATCATGCACTGTATGTCTTTATCATACTGCTGCAAAACGCATTCTCTGCGTACCATGGGCAAGAAATCGAAAAAGCTTCCAATCACATAAAGGAGCCTTGCATCTTCCTTCCGTGCGTTGCCCGTTTCGCAAGGGATGCTTTGCATAAATGACCCGCGACAATTGGCGGATTTCTGAACTTTCGACACGTGTGGATAATAACGGTGCCTCGGACACATTACCATCAGGCGCCGGGTGTCTGTCACTGCGAAAGAAGAAGCCTTGTAGATAGAGTCAGTCGGATGCCAAGGCCTTCAAAAAGATTGCTCTTGACGAATTGAAATTTTTCCGAGTTGCTGCCCTCTTGAGAGAGATGTCTTGATTGCCCGAAAATAATTTGACTTGGAAGAGGCCCTCGCTTCGAACGTTCATGTGACGTTGTGGTGGTGGTGCAAGAAAGTAAGTACCCGTGGTGGAAGAAGCACGTCATTGACTTTTTTCCACAGCAAATCCCGTACTTACGCGGGGAGAACTGTGGGCTTATCGAAGATGCAGCGAATGAATGAATCATCCCGCGGAAGAAAAAAGAATTCGTGAGCTCTACGAATGTGCTGTTTGCGTTCGATCCTGCTTTGGTACGCAAAGCGGGTTGTCGTTGTTGGTGTAATGTTGTGTTGATAGGGATTGATGACGGTGTTGTCTTGTGTAGTTTCTGTTTTCCAATAGCTTCAATTCATCTCCTACTAACGAGCGCGTCGGTGTCGTTGAAAGGACAATCAACACCAACAACCTGACAATCGATTCGATCCCGAGAGGCAGCAACAGTGCCCCATTGGTGTATCATAGAAACGCTTTCACTTTGTGTTGTTGAAACTCTAGTCACGCTTCGTGTCTTGAAAACGGGGTACAGTACGACTTGCTTGTGGTACGGGCCATTTATTGTTCCGTGATCGTGAGGAGGGTACATGTTGTATGCTTATATTGTAGGATAGATGATGTACTGGACAAATCCAGATGTGCCTTTGCTGCTCTTTTCATTTTCCACGTCTTCGTCTTGACGAGACATGACGAGAGGATACACGAGAGTACATCATGATGAGCAAGCGATGCAACTGAACGATTGATTGATTCAACATGATCTCAAGCAAGAGGATGGGAGTCAGTTTTGTTAGTTGTGAGATGAGGTTTCAAACTCCAAATTCCTCTCGCGTAATTCTGGCGCGGGAGTTTTATCCAACATACAAACTATATACAGTATTTGACAGTATATCCTATACAAATATTTGCACATGCAACCAGGGGTAAACAGAAACCTCAGTTTTGTATGTTTGGATTACGAGATACCGTTTGTTCGATGACTAACTTCGCTAATTGCAGAAGGTTGATACACATACAACATGCGCTTCTTGTTGATCCGCTCACAATTTCTACATCGCACAAACCACAATCGCCTATTACATACTCACACCAACTACCAAAGATGTTTCTTAAAAAGCTTCGTATGCGACGTTCCAGGAACAACAACAACAAGGCCAAGAAGAAGGAGATCGGAAAAGCCCCCCTTCTCACCACGAGAGATGACGACGACAATGAGAGCCTCCCTGACCTCGGCCTGGCGTTGACCATGTCCATGTCTCACGAAGAAGAAGAAGAAGAGGAGCAATCGACTGGAGACATGTCTTCGACTTGTACTGACATGTCTTCAATCCTTCAGTATGATGAATCAAATCCAAACATGGTCATGTTTACGCAACAACAGGTGATGGAAAACTCTCTTCATCACATGAGACAACTCCAGGACAAACAACAAGAGGTGAACCAGATGAAGGTTGTTATGAATGAGCTCGTGGAGAAACATGCGGAACGAATTGCGGAGAAAGATGAGGAGCTTGCCCAGTCAAAGCATGAATTTACAGAGGCGCTCCGTGAGAAGCAGATCGAGATTGTTGCCGTGAAGGAAGAACTGGTGGAAACCAAGAAAGAATTGTCCACCGTCAGCTCGGTCCTGATTCAATGTCAACATGAATTGCATGACACGAAAGCAAACAACAAGTGGACGGTATTTGGTACTTTTTAATTACAGTATTATTTAGCCAGACATCATGTGAAACCAAGCTGATGCTGCTGCACCTCCTGTTGCAGGAATTTGAGAATCAATCGCAAATAGGAGAATTGGATTAGGGCGAGTCTTGGTGCCTATTACTTGGGAAGCTCATTCCTTGGAGTTGTGCTTGAAGCGCAACAATTTGGGAATTAGGAAATTGATCTTCGTTGCCCTCGTGCAAACCGCGCGTAATAGGCGGTTCCGCAATAAAATTAGGGTTAGGATATGCTAATTAGGTCACTTTTTGACTTTTTATGTTGTCCGCGGTCCTTCAAAAGTGACCTCTAGAGCCTTTGCTCGAGTCGAGGTACGGATCGCCCTTAGCCGATGAACTATGTATTAGCAATGCCGAAGGTTCTCTTGTGAAACCAAGGTGGAAAGTTGGCACTGTACATGTGTGCTTGCTGCCCCCCTCTCCCAGCCCCCGAAAGGCAACACACTCCCTCTTTACGATACGATCCTAGGCAGGGTACTCTCCTAAGATCGCAGCACTAGTACTTGGTTCGTGTCAACATCAACAACAATGAGTACTTCGCAAGACCACAATCCAGACCAAACTACGGTAAGGGCGATGAAGCTAATTGAATTGTCAACACTGGTTGTGCATGGCAACGAAGCACAAGCAGCAGCACCGGACGCCGAGGATGTTTTGAATCTGTACTCCAAATACGCCGTGTTTGAAGACGGTATAATCGTGGCATAATCTTCATCGAGGACGACGTGGCGCTGAAGATCGGAAACGCGAAGCAACAAAAGTATTGCAGATTTCTTCTTCTCCCTCTCCAAAGTGAAACTTCAGAAGGGCAAAGTTTCGCCCAATGGCAACGTCGTCTGGGCTGACTGTGAGAATAGTAATAGTTTCCTTCCTGACGACACAGACTTCCAACTCACCGCACCACCACAAGTCGTGCTTTGGGAGAGTGGAGCAAACAAAGAGAAAGCAAAAAGCCTCTTCAGCCGCGATGACGCATTCCAATCGTTAGAATGCAATCTTGAAGACCATGGAAATCATATCGTATGGAGATTGGATGCACCAGAAAAGGGCTTACCTGTTGGTGAAGATATTGAGGGTGGAGGTGATCAGTGTATTCTGCGTGAGCACCATCGGCGGGTCATGCTCGTTGCATTTTCCTGGCATCTCCAGAATGCCAGTGCGTCGGGTCTAACTGCCAAAAATAGAGTCACCGCGCCACCAGCGGTCGTTGCTGCCATTTGTGGTTGAACGGGAATCGGAAAAAGTCGCAGTTTGATTTTCTTGATGTGGTTTCTCCTTCAGAGAACAAGTCATCATTTCTACTCGAGGCTACCCCAGCAATGATGAACGGCTCTATGCACTCGTTCGACCCCGCGAGAAGTCGGTGAGGATCCTTACCGACTTGGAGGAGGTCACTTACATTCTGAGTTGGCATAGATCACTCATTTGCATTGTTGACCCGCAACAAACTCAACTGGGGACAGAACCGAAACTATCGCCATTATTGCAAAGGAAAGGGATCACGGGTTTCACCTCCCCACTTGCTGATCCAAAGCACCTGCCCCGCGGCGACAAAGAAGTCTGCATCTTACGAAAGTTATGGGTCTCTCCTTGGTCCGAGCTTCTACTTCAAGCTGTCCGTCCATTCTTCTCGGCATCGTCGCCGTTACTCGAAGCGCAAGTTACAGAACGTTTTGAGGTCGTTGGTGGAATCGTAAGTGCTATCTTCATGCTCAGATCCTATACCTATCGCAGACAAACCATTGATGGCAGCAACGTTATGGGAGACATTGATGCCTTGTACGACGCGTTAACGCAAGACACCAAAGCAGAAAATATGACTCAAGAAGTGCCGCAAGCCTTCCTCGGCGTATGTTGAAGGGGAAAAGAATGTATGGATCAATTTCTTGTCGCAAAGAGGGCTACAGTATGACATGCATTTGTACAATAAGTTGCGGACTGGGATATCTGAATGCGACGATTACACTTCTGATTGACATAGTGGTGCGAATCAGAATGAAACATAATAGAGATGCCTTATTAACCTACGTGACTGCGTCTCCTCTACTGTTCGCCGTGAGCTCTCCAATGCGGTATCCGAGCAGCCAATTCCCTTTGCTCTTGTGCACGGCTGGAGCAATTGGATGTGCGACGCCACTTTCAATTACTGGAAATTCGCCGCCAATAGAAGAGTCCTTATAGTGGAGTTCGCAATCTTTGGAGTAGATTGTGGGTCAGACTACATAGCGAACTATTGATGAGGTGCTCTGTGTTGAATCTCAACCGACTTCTACCGACATAATTTCTGCCTTTTGGTATACTGAATTCCAACTCTTCCAATTCCTTGGCAAGTCGGGCTCAAACTTCCCTGCTACACACAAGTCCCACTTCAAGAGAACGACCAGAGCGAATGTTAACCTCGTATCTAGGTTGTGTCCCTGACCTAGCTAGTTTGGTGGTGATCGCCTACGACAGTTTGAGCGCCAAATGATATAGCCTTTTGTGACCACACCGACGGACGACGGTCATGAGTTTCGCCGGCTTGTAAGTTATCAGAGCGTAGCACTCGGTACAGTCGTGCCGCCGATGTGTTGATCTTGGTTGTGCCTACTTGTGGCATTTATTCTTCACACGATCAAAGCAAACCACTGTCAGTCATGGGAAGTTTCCTAGAGCAGTGTAGCACTGTTGCAGAAGGTGAGTTCGGCAACCACGACCAATAGGTATGGCGGATTGCTTACTCCAAGAACGTTGGGGATTGCGGGCATAAATGACTTTCTCTCTCAGTGGCTTCGGTGATATCAGGTGCGAACTCCAGGTCTACATGAAGCTCGTATGACAAAATCAGGACACAGAGACGAATGACTTGCACTGAAGAGCCACCCAGCAAACAAACACAAGAGACGCCGTCTGCTAAAGGTCACACAACAAACGGACTGCTCCATCCATGCAATCCTCGACAGACCATGAGGCAAAGACTCCTTCATCTTGTACTCCGGATCGCTACCTTCTTTTGCGCGCAGCGAGTAAGTACAACACTTCGCCGTGGGACGATGACGCAATAATCGAGTTGCTAACGCTTGAATTCAAACAGAAAGCAGGAAGTCAGGTCCTACAAAGCGTTGGAAATCCTACTGAGAATACTGGCAGGCTTCTTTTTCACCGAAAAAGCAAGACGCCTTGTGTTGTGGTCCTCGGTGACAAGCAATATGCAGATGGGCACACAGAGAAAGAGCCAATCGGGTGTGAACTGCAAGGAGAGGACCTCAACGGCTTGGGGTACCACATGGTGAAAGTGATGAATCTCCCGCTTGTACATGAATCAGACGATATTGAGTCCGGTGTAACTACAATCTTCGATCCCGGTGCTGACATTAACGACGACACGAACGAGATCATTTTCCCGAGCGATTCCAGAGTTAGCGTGAGTTCCAGTGACCCCACTGATTCGTCCTGTATTTTCCTCGTTCTGCTCAAGAACTTACGTTCAACGTTTTCTCGTTTTGGCACAGCTTGGTTCACTCGCACCAGATGGTGGTGGAAATGCTACGGAAGACAATGGTGATCATACTGAGTCAAACACCGACAAGTTCTGGTCGCGACGAAAGCTGGCTGAAACTATTGGAACCAAGACCGTCTTGGTTATTCGTGTTGAAGCCAACGATGCAGCAACAACGAAGTCTGAATCTGAGCTTTCTACAGATGTCTTCGGTGATGCAGTCAACTTAAGGTCCCAGTATAGAGCTTGCTCCTACGACCAATTAAACTTCGAGAAGGCAACAGGCAATTTGGATGTTGGTACTGATTCTGTCTATACTGTTACCATTCCAAACAATGTCATTGGGGAACACGAGAGTATTATTCGCCAAGCTGTTGAAGTCGCAGCTAGAAACGCACTGGGTAATCTTTGGCATACCATCGCTGACCACACCATGATCTGTCTTCCACCTGGTACGAATGCAGATTGGATCGCGTATGCCTTCACTAACCATTGGTTGTCTGTGTACAATGATGAGTAAGTTCACAGTGGTGCGCCTTTCCCAACGTCGCTTTGGTTTCTGGTTCCTGACTCGTTGCTACAGATGGTGCAGCCTCGTGTCTGCCCTGTTCCATAGTTATCAGCTAGGCTGGTTCTCGGAGTATCATGTGCAACTCTCTGCGAGCACTGGAATCAGCACGTGGGATGGTGACCTTGTTGGATTTGCTGAGCGCGACGCAATAGGGACGGCGCCAGATAAGATGAACCAGCGACAGCGTAACCTTCGACGTGTACGTTCATTTCAATCGCGCCATCGGATTCAATGCCGAGACACAAGACAGAAACAATCAAGTCCTCGTTGCAACGAGAGCACAAGATCCTGGATATCACACCTCTGCCCTACTTGCTAAACTGGATGCTGGTGGCTCCTTCGGTATTCTGGACTTCGATGGCATGGGTCGTGAAATCAATGCACTGAATCATAGTTTTGGGTCTGGCGCTACCAGTTTGGCATGGACCTCCCTTGAATCGAAGCGTGAGATCAGTTGGCTTTTTGCCGTTGCACTGCTCTGCAACAACTTCAATATCATCACAGGATGAAGCTCCATCTTCAAGGATGCAGTCCATATCGACATCCAAGTAGCACTTCTGATCGTCAGAAAAGGTGG